>RSEF01000015.1:10360163-10420721 GCA_003993805.1 Himantopus leucocephalus
CTGTGTGAAAACGTTCATAGAAAGTGCCCACAAGCGGCCGTATGGTTAAACTCGCCCTTCTCCCTTCGGGCCCTGCGGGGGGCGCTGGGGCTGTGCGGGGTGTGGGGCGAGGGGAGATGGCGGCGCGGAGAGGCGGGGGCCGAAGGAGGCGTTGGGGGCCGTGAGGAGGCGTTGGGGGTGCTGTGGAAGGGGGGGGACGGAGCTCCCCACAGGCAGGGCGCCGCAGGTGGGGGTTTCCGGGGAAGGTGGGCTGTGCCGGGGCCGGGTGACCCGGCTCCATCCCGGCCCAACTGGCCGCCATGGCGCCGCGGGCTCACCCTCCCAACTGCGGTGCCCCCGGGNTGTTAAACTCGTCCTTCTCCCTTCGGGGGGCGCTGGGGCTGTGCGGGGTGTGGGGCGAGGGAAGATGGCGGCGCGGGGAGGCGGGGGCCGAAGGAGGCGTTGGGGGCCGTGAGGAGGCGTTGGGGGTGCTGTGGAAGGGGGGGGACGGAGCTCCCCACAGGCAGGGCGCCGCAGGTGGGGGTTTCCGGGGAAGGTGGGCTGTGCCGGGGCCGGGTGACCCGGCTCCATCCCGGCCCAACTGGCCGCCATGGCGCCGCGGGCTCACCCTCCCAACTGCGGTGCCCCCGGGGCACGGCGCCATCCCCGCGGGGGGACGCCCAAGGGGCTCCCCTGGGCACTGCAGACATGACACAAGCCACATAGCTAAGGATTAACCTTTATTGTCAGGTGAGCCAAACTGCGCGGAAGCCCAAGCCGGGATCAAGCCCGCGTTGTNCGCGTGGAAGCCCAAGCCGGGATCAAGCCCGCGTTGTGCTAAGTGCTGGAAGAGCCCGGAACATCCCGGCCACGGCAGAGCTCTCCGTCCCCGTCCTCCCACCGCAGCAGCAGGTTCCGCTCCGGTGTGTTCCTGGGCTGCACCCTGGCAAGTCTCGCACCGTGTCAGGCTGTCTGATGCTCCATGGGGGACATTGGGGGCTGAAGAGGAGGTTGCTGCACCTCACAGCGCAACGCAGCGCCGCTGGGCTCGCTCAAGCGTGCAAGAGGGCCTTTTTCCATTCCTCCTTGGGCTGCCCTTCTCCCTGTTGAGGGCTTTGCATCAGGATTGCAAGGGAAAATGCAGAAAGCTTTTGTTCCCTGTTTCTAAAACCAGTTGAAGGCACGTGACAGGGAGCAGTAATAGTTGCCGTTGTCTTCATGGCGGGCGGATGCGATGATGAGGATGCAGGCATTGCTGGCGAGGTCTTTGGTAGCAGAGAAGCGGTCAGGAATCTTGGCGGGTTTGTGCTTGTCTCGTTCGGAGTTGTAATAGAGCAGATACCTCAGGGAGTGCCCCGGGCGCTGCTGGTACCAGGAGATGCCAAACTCGCTGATATTGTACTGGGGGCTCAGGGTGCAGGACAGCCGAGCGGTCTGCCCAGGCAGCACCGACACAGAGGATGGCTGGGTCAGCACAGGCTGAGCCCTGGAAGCTGCGCACACCAAGGATGCAGTTACTGATGGGCTGAGCCATGTTCCCCATCGCCCTCAGCCCCAGAATGTCCCCCTGCTCCCTTGAGGCAACCCCGTTACCCACCCTCCATCCTGATCATCACACCACACAGCCCTGGAGCAAAATGCTCTGCTCAGACTAACATCCCCCTTGTAGAGCCCAGTCCTGCCCAGCACCCCACAGTGCCCCCCGCCAGACAGCAGTTAGCTCAGCCACACCACCCTTACCTGTCCCCACCGTCCCCACCAGGAGCAGGACCATGAAGCCCAGGGCCATGGCAGGAAGCAGAGAAAGGGAGGCTGTTTCAGAGAGGGTCTGCGGTGCTACACGAACCCAGGTTGCTGTGCTGCTGGTGCTGGTGTGGCGTATGTAAATGACACAGGGGGCTCAGGGACTCCAGCTCCCCGCGCTGCTCGCTTTGCTGCAGCTGGGCTTCAGGGAGGGGGCTCGAAGCAGTGGGGGGACAGCTGAGCATTACAACCCACCGCCCACCTTCACCCCAGGCTGGGCCATTTCCTCCAGGTGCACTGAAGCATGCACAGCCCACCCCACCACCCTCAGCCCCGGGCACTGGGGTATGGTGGGGAGATATCACTGACCACCTCTTTGACGGGGGAGCAGAGAGGTTTCCCTGTGGTCTTACACTCAGAGCTTTTACCCTCTGTCTCCAGGTGTGCAGGAGGCCGTGAGGCTGAGCTACGCCATGCCAAGGATGTCCTGCGGCAGCAGCAGGCTGAGGGCCGGCTGGCTCTGCTGCCACCAGGGAGAATGACAGACAGGACGTGCCGGAGCCCCCGGCAGCTGTCTCATTGCAGAAGCAATATAAGGAAAGTTCCTGCTCCCTTCTCCATGCAGCTCTATCGCTGTGACAAGAATGACTGCCCTGCAGCACGGGCTGGGAGCTGCCTACAGCGTTGGGAACGCTGCCCCTTTGCCAGCGCTGCCTCAGAAACAGCAGCCACGGGCAAACCTGCAGGGGTGGCTGCCGAAGTCACCTGCCAGAAGGCATTTCCCAAGGGAGCCGGTGCAGCAAGACATGGCTGCAGCACAGCTGGTGCCTTGTGTGGAAAGACAGCAGACCGTTGCAGTAAAAGGCTGCCAGACTCGCCGGGCGTAAAGCCCCTCCTGTCTGTAACCCCCATCACAGGGCCCAGAGACACCACATTACACAGCCAGCCACAGTCAAGGGCTGGCCTCCCCGCAGTGTGTCTCTGCACCCTCCAGCCACCAGCCCATGGTAGTCCTTCACAGCAGGGTGGTCCGCAGGCACTTCACAGTGTACCGTAACCAGCGGGTACCTCCTGTCCTCCACAGGCAGGCTCAGCCCCCTCCCCTGATGTCACCACATCACCATCCAGGGATGGCCCTTTCTCTCCCCTCTGCAGAACCCAGCCCTGCTCCCAAGGTGTCCCCAAGCCAAAGATGTTTGCAAGTGGTTCCTGATGTGACTGGCCCATGTGTGCTCTGGGTTTGAGGGAAAATGGAGATCTGAGACAGAGCCCTGCCTCGTTGGAGCACCTCAGCACTGCGTCTATGGCACAGGCAGGTCCTGAAGAGGAAGAACCACCATCATCCAAGGATGTGACGCAGCAAGCTGGACACTTGCTTTGCTGTGCCACGCTGCAGTGCTCTGAACAAGGGCTGGTGCGCCCAACGGCTTGTCTATTTTTTCCGCATTCTCTATCAGTTGGTCTAAAAAAAGCAATCACCCACTCAAACTTGCCCAATTTACTGTGACACAGCCTCCCCTGGGAGCAGCGAGGGGAAAATGAGAGTGAAAGGCGGTGACTGTGGCAATCAGAGCAGCGATGACACAGATGCCACGGAGCAGGTTCCACACCTGCAGTGCCATGAAGTAGCAAGGTGCCAGATAGACCTGATGGTACGGCACCTTGCGCAGCTGGGCTGCCGGGGCTGCTGCAGCGCAGGAGGGCAGCAAGGGCTGTTGTACACCTGCCAGGGGGATGTGGAGCATATAGGTGCCACACAGCAGTCCCTGCATGTGTAGTAGGGCCTGGCTGTGTCCCACCTGTGCCCGTCTGGGCAAACCTGCTGTATCAGACTTATTAGAGCCAGCCCATAGTGGGCAGCAACGGCTGCACAAGGTCAGATCCAAAGCCTGTTCAAGGCTGGGGCTTTACCTTGATGTCTTCTGGCCTTGTGAAGTTCTGCCACTGCAGCATATCAGCAGCTTGTGTTTCATGCAGCCAGGCCACTGAGCCCATGCAGGTACGAGCATGCTGCAGGCACAGCTCCAGCTGTTGCCCACCAGCAGTGCCCAGACTCTGAAAGGTGGTGGCAGGGTGAACGTGAGTCACCCTGCACGTTTAATCCCTGCCAGCAACTAGGACCACTCAGCTGCTTGCTTACTACCCCCTGGTGGGATGGGGGAGAGAATCAGAAGAGTTAACAGTGAGAAAAACTTGTGGGTTGAGATGAAGACAGTTTAATTAAGTAAAGCAAAAGCTGTGCGCGTAAGCAAAACAAAACAAGGAATTCAGTCACTGCTTCCCATCAACAGGCAGGTGTCCAGCCATCTCCAGGAAAGCAGGGCTCCGTTACACATTGTGGTTACTTGGGAAGACAAATGCCATAACTCTGAATGTCCCCCCCTTCCTTCTTTTTCCCCCAGATTTATATGCTAAGCATGACCTCATATGGTATGGAATATCCCTTTGGCCAGCTGGGGCTGACCTGGCTGTGTGTCCTTCCAACTTCTTGCGCCCTCACTGGCGGGGCAGTGTGAGGAGCAGAAAAGGCCTTGACTGCCTAGAAATAACCAAAAACATCAGTGCACTATCAACAGTATTCCCATCCCAAAATGTAGCACTATACCAGCTGCTACGAAGAAAGTCAACTCCATCCCAGCTGAAATCACGACAGTGTCCTAGTTCCTTGCAGCACTGCCTGGGCTCAGCTAGGAGCAGGGTGGGCAGATCTGGCACCATCACAGCTCAGGCAAGCTGCAGGACAAACCAGGGGGCAGGAAACACCATGAGGCTGCAAAAAGTGTGAAATTCAGAGCAGCTGGGACCACACAGAACAGGCAGCCTTCCCAACAGGCTGTTGTTTAGCCCAGCCCCTGCTCTAACCCCCCTCTCCCACTCCCCGGCTGCAGGAGGCTTGGGAATTTGCGGGGGCCATTCCCCGTTGCTGGGAAATCTGGCTACTGAAACCATGACAGCGTTGGCTGGAAACATAGCCCCTCCCCTGGGCTCTACAGCAGCTAACGCCATCAGGCATTTTGTCACCCCCGCTGCCTGCAGGACGGCACCCGGCACGAACAGCCCCCAAATCACAGGCCTGGGCCCCCGCCAGAGGAGAGCAGCTCTGGGAAGAGGCATACTAAGCGCCATGTTCATTACGGTGAGGTACGGAGGTATGTGGGGAAAGCACAGGCTTTGCCTCAGCTCTAGGGGCCGGCTGGTCACCTGGACCATCTTTATCATCACCAGGTGGTGGCCCCATGAGGGACATGGCACCTTGACACACAGCAATACCCAGTGATTAGGGAACAGGGCAGGAGAGCTCTGCCAGGGCACATCAGCATCCTCTGCCTCATCTGTTTAAAAGGGGAGGTCTTTAACCCCTACACCATAAGTCACAGACGAAAACCATCCCAGCAGAGCTCTGTTAATTGCCGGGAGGGAGGCCAGAGGCCAGGATGAGTTCCCAGCCTTGCAGCCTGGGGAATCAGTCACTGGATGGGGATCTGCTTATCTAGACACAACCAGAAGAGCCATGGGGCAGAAGTGACAGCTGCCAGCAGAGCTCCTCTGCTCCCAGCTGTGTGGGAAGGGTTCCCTGGCACAAGTCCTGGCCATCAGCTTCAGAGAGCAGATATCTGTGGCTGGTGGCAGGGAACAAGCAGACCCTGTCCTGGCATTGCCCAGTTGGCTGAGCCTTCGCCTGACCCCAGACGCTGGCTGATGAAGATGCCAGATGCACGTGGTCCTAAGCCTTTGCTCCCTCTGCTATTTGAATTGGATCCCCAACTCCGACTACTGATGTGTGTCAGCCCTGGGGATTTCTCAATCGTGACAAACTTGGTGAGAGTTCACGGCCAAAATGTCCTCTGGTGACTCAGCCGCAGCCTCCAGCTCTTTCCCCTTGTGACCAGGAAAAGTTTGTGGAAGGGGACCAGCAAGGGCCAGGGCTCACTGTTTTTTCCTACCCACGTTTGATGAAACAAAGTTGAAAGACAGAGACACTTCATGAATCGGAACCATCTTCCCCGAAACAAAACGTTCATCCCCACTCCTAACCTAGAGCATTCCCGGCACGAAACACCAGCAGACATGGCTGTAATACAGCAGCCCAAAGCCCTGCTGATGGCCACATGGGGATCCCACCTTCGCTGACTGCAACAGTGGGCAGGTTCTTAGCCCCCTGCTGTGCCTCCTGCCATGTCCACGGGGCCCCCGGATTTGGGGTGACCACACTCATATCTCGGGTCTCATTCCCTGTCTGCAGCCAACTGCCAAGAAATGGTGAACCTGCAGTGCCGCGTCCTGATCCTCACAGCTCACCTGAAGAGGAAGTGTCAGTGCAGGCCTGAAGGTACGAGCAGAGGTCACCGGAGGGACCGGTACTCACCCATAGGGAAGCGGCAGAGGGTAACAAACAGGTCACATGGGAATCCCAGATCATCCCAAAACACAGGGAAAGGGGCAGCAGACCTCCTCCCCTCTAGACCTCAACAGATTATCCTCAAAGCTTAACTTGCCAAGGAAAATACCTCTAAACCCCACAGGCTCATGCTGGCCACACAGGGGCACACTAGACTTTCTTCAGCACATCTCTCTCCCTCCAGACTGCATCGATCTTCTGGATGAAATGGGCACCCTGATGAACCTGAGCAAAGTGGAAAATCCTGCATCTGAATTCGCCAGTAAATACCTACAGGAAAGGAAGCGTTACATCCTCATCAGAGTCATCCGTAAGTTCCTTGGCCAGACAGCACAGCTCAGCCTCTGCACCAAGAAAGGTCTGCTTTGGGGGGCTGGTGTCACACACCATTTCAAGTAACTGTCCCACACACCGGGAAAACCCGGTCAACTCCTAGAAACACAGATGCAGCTTTAGAGAGAGGCTCTATTCAGCAGTCACTTGGACATGGGACAGTAGCTCTGAGGAGGCAGAAGCCAGCTCAGATGAAGAGCTAGAGCTGAACTTTGTGTTTGTCTGAGGTGGCTGCTCTGGGGGAGGAGGAACCTTTCCTGGGCAGAGGCACCTGCCCCAGTTAAAAGTCTCAACTTCAGTTTTCAGCCAGGAGAGAGATTAATCCATTTCTTCCATTCTGCTGGCAGGAGGAGAAAGCTCAGAAGCTACCTGCTATGAATCCTTGCTAGAGAACCTGGGGAAACATTACCCTGACCTAGCAGGTAAGCCAGGCACCCACCTCACTTCCACAGAGGAGCCAGGGGTGCTGGCATGACTCCCCCCACTGCCACTGCCCTTGTACGGCACCCGTGGGACTGTCCTCTGCATTCCACTGTGCCCCCTCACAACACTGAGCTTGGACCAGTTATGGCTGTGTGCAGCAAGTGAATTCAGGCAGCAAGAGAAGGGACAAGCAGAAGCCAGAGCTGGTTTGCAGAACCCCTCCTAGTTAGCATGACAGCAGACACCTGCTGCCCTCCCACCCCACACCAGGCACAACCTCCCCCAGCTTGGAGGGGTCCAAAGCAAAGAGGGAACATTTTCTTGGGACAAGCAGGGAGGGGAACAAGAGGGATCAGGAAACCCAGAAGTCCATCTCCCAGGCTGTAGTCTTATGGGTTGGCATAGCCCCACTTAACACACCAACGGGCAACTGACCAACAGAGAAGGAAAACACCTAACTAACTGCTGGGGTGTCACTCCACAGATCGGCTGCAGCAGCTCTCAGCAAGCACCCAGATCAGAGACCAGTGGAGAAGGGGCTCTTCGCAGAGGAGGGCTCAGCCCCTCACCAGCACCCCAGCCAGGCCCAGGTCCATCTCGCAGAGCAAGAAGAGCTCAGAGCTCAAGGGCACTCCTAGATAAGGAATGGACCTGATGGGAACAGGCCCTTTATGGTCACAAATGCAGCGTGGCCACCACCAGGGCTCAACCACCATCCCGTACTGCCTGAGCACTCACCCCCTGCTTAGCAAGAATCACCTACTACTTAACTGCTCTTCCTGGGATCCTCCTGCTCCTCTCAGAGGTTCACACTACTGCATCCAAAGCTGCACTTTGACAAGCCATGCAAACGCAGCACCACAGCCAGGGACAGGCAGCAGCCTCCTGCTTCGAGAGACATCCAGAGTCCTCACAGCTCCAGAAGCAGCATTGCCAGCACTTAGCCAAGACAGGTCAGAAGACAGCACACACCTGCTACAGGTGCTCCTGATGGTTCTCCTCAACAGCTTCTCCACCCTGACCAGCACACACCAACATCAGCCTAACTTATTTCTTAAAGGGAGTTAGTTAAAACTACTTCATTACAGCAGTTCCTCCCTGCTCACACTGTGGCAGCTCAGCACACAGAGCACTTGGGCTTTGAGCCTCTGGCATCTACTTTTTCCCTTGGCTGTCTCTCAGGAGAGCACAAGGCACCCCAGATAAGGCCAGGCACAGCTCCGTACATTATCTACCACCAAGAATTTAGGTCTTGACATTTAGAAGAAGTAGGACTTTCAACACCAGCCTCCAGTATCTGCCACCAGTTTTCATCATCTAGACCTGGACTGCCTCACAGATCCAGGCAAGGGGCTGGGAACTTGCCCAATATTCAACAGCTAGAGGTCAGCAATTAACAGATTAATTCTGCCATGAAAATTCAGCAGTTAAGCATCTAAAGAAGTGTCACAGTTTCACTGTGTGCTACTAAAACACCAGCTGAAGCCTCAAAACTCTTTCACACCAACAACAGGAGCAGGGTCTCCTGCTGGAGGCAGCACTCAGACTGTTCTACTATAGCGAGTGTAACCAGAAAGCTTAATCTCATGCTGGTGACCTTGAGAACATTGCATAACCTCCTACGGCTTTTAAGATCAGCCAACTGTCTGGCTGTGTGACTGGCATATAGGTCATGTTTCTGTAGCTCCAGGGTCAGAACAGCTCTTCAGGAAGAGGATATCAATGGAAAGATAGTTTGTTACGGAAAATACTGTAGGACACATCTCTGATTACCTCTCTCCAGCCCCTCCTCTGCCGGGAGTGCAGCCAATCCAGCCTCAGCTCACTCCTGGATCTGCTTTTGCCAAGTCATGCAGGCACAGTCCTCACTCAGCTGCACCTCCTGTTTGCAGGAAACATGCAGTTGTGCCTTGTCCCTTAAGTGGCTGATACTGTTCACATTTTGGAAGCTTAATTTTAGCTTGAGAATGAAATAAAGAACATGCATGAGTGACAGGTCCAAATAAACTCTTTTATTTCTCTGTAATAAATACAGCACTATCTGAATTGTAAGTTTGCACAGGTCCAACCATTCCTTTCCTTCCCTCCTAGTCCAGAAGTGAATTACCACTAGACGATTCCTGTCTGGTCAGTCTGTTCCCTCCAGCTCATCCCCTGTCTGTCCTTCTGCTCCCTGCAGGCAGCAGGGCTCTACACCGGGCTCCTCTTCCCTACGAGGGGGCAGATTCTTCACAGAAGAGAAGAAACACCTACAGCAGAGAAAGCACAAGTTCAGCATTAGGTGCACGTTCCAGCAACTGGAGATAATAATAGCTCTCTTACCTGAGGTGACCAGTTCAAGACATAAGTACTGACATCTGCTTTTAACAGATGCAGCAGGAATTAGGGAAAGCTGCAGGCTTCCCAGGGCAGCAAGAGAGGAACCTGTAAGAGGGTACCTACAGCCTCCTCACTGTCAGAGACATGGTCAGGACCATTTCTCCTGCCCCTTCCTGTTCCCTTCTCCATTCCAGGACACAGGAAAGGTAGAACTGCTTCCTGTTTAAAGCCCTGAAGAGCACTATAACCTCAACAGATTGCTTCTGCAGCCTTTGAACCCTCTCAGGCATTCTCCTGGCAGCAGTGCCCTCAGTGCCCAGCCCTCCTGCGGGGACAGGGCACAGACTCACCATTGCTGTACTTGCACTGCTTCAGAGCCTCGTTGAAGCCCTCGCACAAGGTCAGGTCTCTCTGGTTGGTAGCACATTCCAGGAACTGCTTCATCTCATAGTGGCAGGGTCCATAGGGCGACTGCTGGTACACGGGCTGCTGCCTGGGCTCCTGCAGGCGAGGACCCGGTTAGGGGAGGAGGTCTGGGGGCAGAGCCACCCCCTTCAGCGACAGCAGCGGCTCCTTGTCACCTCTGAGCAGGAACAGCGCTGTCACCTTGGGCTGCCGCGCGCCTGTCCTTCACCGCACGGCCCAGCGGCCCTCAGCAGCGCCGGGGGCACCCGGCTCTGCCCGCCCAGCCCCCGCCGCCCCCCCCCCGGTCCCGCCGCGCAAGGGCGGGACAAGGACGCCGGCCCGGGGAGTCCCGCCGCCGGCCCGGCCCCGCTCGCACCTGGGAGGGAGCCGCCGCCTTGGCCGGTTCGGAGGATCCGCCGCTGAAGGCGCCGGTGAGGGCGCTGCCCACGACGTGTCCCACGGCGGAGCCCACGGCCACGCCGGCCGCCGTGCTCGCCATCTGCGCCATCAGCCCGGGCTGCGCCGGCTGCGCCGCCGGCACCGGGGCCACCGGGGCCGGGCTGCGGAGAGGAGCGAGTCAGAGCGGGGCGCCGGGCGGGCGGAGACCGACCGACTCCCCCCCGCCCCCCGCCCGTCCCCGCCGCCCCCCGGTACCTGGCGGGTGCCGGTGGTGCCGCCGCCGGTCGCCCCACGCTCCTGCTGCCGCGCGCCATCGCCTCACCACTCCTCGCACCCGCCCCGCGCGCCGCTTTAAGAGGCGCCGCCGCCACGTGACGCCGCGCGCATGCTCGGTTGCGGCGGCCGAAGCGGCCCGCCCCGCCCCTCTGAGGGCAGGCGGGGCCTTCCGCCGGGCGCGTGCGCGGGGGTGGCCCCCCTGGGAACCGCCCACCGCCCCCCCGCCGCGCGCCGCCGCCAGGGGGCGCTCCCGCCCCGGGGCCGGTGTCTGTCTGAACCGGGACGGCGGCGCGGCGCCAGCGAGGCGGCACGGCTGCCGCCCCCCCCCGCCCGGCCCGGCTGAGGCCGGCACGCTTCCGGTGCCCGCGCTCCCGCCCGCTGCGTCTCCCCTAAGGAGCCGGCAGCGAGCGTCTCCTCCGGCCCGCGGAGGCGCCGACCGGGTGCCCTGGGCAGGCCCTGCGCGGCCAGGCCTGAGCCCCCGCCGGTGTTTGACGCCCCAGTTAGGAAAGGCCACTGGAGGGGCCGTTCACCCCCCGAGGTAACGGGGGAGGAATGAGTTATACTGGTGCGATGGCTCCGCCTGCACAGGAGACCCTGCGCACAGCTCTGCCCGCTCCACGGTCGGGTTTGGTTTGTGTCCCACTGGGACAACCAACAGGCGGATGAGCCGGCATCTCGCTGCGCCCAAGTTTAGCGCTGCCGGTGAAGCAGCACACCAGCCCTGGAGTCATGGGCCCACACATGGCTTGGCTCGTTTTTGGGCTCCCACCAGTGGGTGAGGACCACGTTCTGCTGAGTGCTGCAGAGCCACGGAGCCCATGACAACGGACGAAGCTCCGTGGGGTCCAGGCAGGAGTGAGGGGAACCGCAGCTGGGAGCAGGCAGAGCAGGCAGCGGGAGGGAGCACGGAGCCACTGCTAGCAGGCAGTGAGCAGTGCCCGGAGCTCTGCTGCAAAGGTTCCTGCAGGTGTCTCATGACAAAGAAGAGCTGCAAGGAGGGCGATGTGGTGGCTTCGCAAATGCTCAGAGTCTGCTTCTCCCAGGTGCGGAGCAGAGCAGGAGAGAGCATGAAGGGGCTTGTTGGAAATGGGCGATGGAGACGGCCTCTGTTGCATGGGAGATGATGGGTGGAGGAGAGGTGGATAATGAAGGGCTGGGAGAGGGAAGGTGAACAGTCCGCAATTGGGGCAGAGAAAAGGTGCCAGGGAGGAGCGTGGGGAGGAGTGATGTGGTCTAAGCCATTGGCCAGCACAACAATTTCTGCAGCAGCCCTCTGGATACAAACCAGCACATCAAGGAGACCTTTCCAAGGCGTGGACATTGTTGGGAAGTAGGAATCCATGGAGAGATGATGATGAGCCCTCAAATCACGAACAGACAGGCTGGACGACGCCAGTCTTACCTTCAAACCAATTTCTTGACAATCATCTATCTCTTCCCTGGCACCCCAGCTGGTCTCCAGGGCCCCTGTGGGTCCGTGTCTGCTTGATGTCTCCCTGGGATGGGCCTGGTTGCCCGCTCCACCTTTGGATGTTCCTTATGCCCTGTGGAGTGAGAAATTTTCAAAATTGAGAAGGCTCCAGAAGTTGTTCAGGGAAAAAAAAAAATCCCAACTATGTTATGTCTCCAGGGCTGTGTTCATACATTCAGCGAGTTATGAAAACCAGCTCTGTGGGCTGGTTCATTGACTGGCAGGAATTAGAGAGCTAAGTCACTGCAGGGTTGGCAATTAGCTGCTGTGTAAGTGTTTTTGTAGGGTCAAATTTCCAGCACAAGGGGAAAAGAAAAGCATTTGTGAAGCAAGCCGCCCCCTCGGCGCAGGAGCTGGGCGGGCAGGGGGCGAGCAGCAGCTCCTGCGCTTCTGAGGAAGGGGATTGTGCCTCAAACAAAAACAACTTTGGTCTCCTCTTCTGAGGGATAACACCCTCAAATCCTTCCGCAGCGCCAGGGAGCTCGCCTGTCCCAGGAGCTCTGCTGCACAGTTCTGCTTGCAGCCAGAGCAGCAGCATTTTACGTTTGGCATTTGCCCGTCTTTTGCCCACTAATAAAGCGGAGAGGGGGGCAAGCAGGTGTAAAACCAGAATAATGTAACTGGAAAGCCCCTGCATCAGCAGCGCCTGCATTTTTTCCTTTTCCCAGCCTTGTGTCCGGGGGCAGCAGGGTTCCCTTCCCTGTGCAGCTGGTCTGTCCCTCCCCGGCAGCCCCGTCCTGCCGAGCTGAGCCATGAGCACCTGTGGGGAAACAGGTCTTAAAGATGTGAGGAAAAAAGGCAGACAGGAAGAAAAGGGTGACCTCAAGGGGCCCTTCACTGCGAGGAAACCCCCGGGGTGAGAGCTCAGCTCTTTGCCACCGGCATGCGGGCACAGTTGAGCCCGTCAGCGCGTGGGGCTGAGGGTACCGCACAGTGGGCTCCTCTTCCCTCCTCGGTTGTCCCTGGCTGTAGGAAGAAGGTGGGCATGTGCCTGGGGGAGGAGAGGACGGACTTGCGGGGGGCATAGGGAAGGCCAGACCTCCAGCCATAGAAAACTGAGGTTCATTAGTTCCACTAAGTGCAGAACGACTTGCTGAAGGAGCCTGGGTTTCAAGCTGAGAGCGTCCCTTTAAGCGGCGTCTGGGGGACCCTTTGATTTGGTTAATTAGACACAAAGTTTCGCTGTGCTGTGGGAGGCCGGGTATGTGCTGAGGAGCGCAGCTACCCTGGGTTTACTAATGAGATAATTTATTGTGGCTGTCTGAGAAGGCTGAGTGTACACAACTCCACCCGCACACACACCACCCACTCCAAGCCCTCTGCTCCCAGCTGGAGAGACCTCAGCACCGGAGGTGGAAGTACTGTGTCAGGTCTCCCCGCACAGAGCCCTGCAGAGGAGCCGTCCTCCCCTCGGGGGACTTGTGCAGCAGGGCTCTGTTTGCCTCTAAATATCCCCACAACAGTTTTCACTCCTTCCCTGGCCAAACTTCCTAATTCCCCTATTTTTCAGCCTAAATTTGGTCTTAGATTCAATCAAGTAGCTTCATCTGTGCCTGCTTCCCTTGCTCCAGAAGATCCCCTCCTTACATAGTTCAAGTGTGAGGGCTTGCCTGCACTTGAAGGTTCATTCTGGATTAAGGGACATATAAATCTGAAAGACAGTAGCTAATTCCTGAATAGTGCTGGAAAGATTTACTCAAAAACAGTCATTTCTGAATAACTCAGTGCACTGCCCAGCCTGTATGTTCCCTCCTGTTAGCAGCAGGATCAGGTAAGACAAGGTTTGTAAAAAGCAGGTCTGTTTTTTCCAACTGCTTTCTCCCCCGTTGCTCTAAAAGCAGATAATAATCTCCCCCTTCAGAATTTGCCTCACTTAAATCCTTGTGCTGTCACAGCCGAAATGTGGCTACAAAGAGATCTAGGAATTCCCCAAGCGTTTGGATTGCAAGGGGTTATTTCACAGGTAAGGAATGCAATACCCGGCCTCCCTGGGTCTCCTACCTGTCCCTGCCCCTCCATCAGGCGACAGAGCGCCGGTCTGTCTTTAGCAGGCTGCAGTTTCAGAGGGCATTTGCTTAGGGGAACAGTACCACCCACAAGTGGCATGTTTCCACAGAAGCCTTCTCCACATGGCCATGCCACGCTGCAGTGCATCCCTGCCCTGTCCCTGCCACAGGCCACCACCAGCAGGTAGCCATCTGGAGATGCTGACGGAGCCTGCTGCCTCCCAAGCTGCAGGTTTGCGCTTGGAGAACCCTAATTATTGCATGCAGGGGCAGATCTGGGCAGTGCTCTGGGTGTACCTGAATTTAAGTTATTTAGGTTAACAGCAAATTGCACAGGATGGTTGCTCGGGGATCTGGGCAAACTATTCAAAGCAGAAGAAAGTGTCTGATGAATTAGCCAATATTTTTGTTTGTGGACAATCCCCCCCCCCCCAAAAAAAAAAAAAAATAGAAACAAAACCTCCAGTTCTTACCAATGTGTTTGCTACTCAAAATTACTCCGTGAATCATTTATGACTGAATGTATTGCAGTCAGTGGGTTTCTCATGTCCTGCTTTTATTTTCATCTTTGAGCTCCAGCTAGTCCTAATTTTGCTTGTGCCAAGTGGCTGATTTCAGTCTCCCAAGTCCATACAGTGCTTTCAGGTCAGATGGAAAAGTGCAAGCACTAGTTTTTTATCCTATAAAGTTTTTTGCAAGCAGAAGTTGCAACTGACAAATAACAACAACAAAACAAGCAAGTTGCTACCACTAAAAGGAATCCATAGATTTTTCATGAGCAAAGGGGCATGTTTCCCACAGTCCTGCCTCACCGCTGTTCCCCCAAGGGGTAACAAAGTGGTAGCATCAGAGATAGGTGATATTCGATGGCATCGCCAGTGCAGCAGGGCACACAGCCCTATCACACACTGGATGTCACGGGCTTCAGGCACGCTCTCCCACACAGACCTCTTGCTGTCTGCATCTTTCCTCAGTCTCTATTTAGCCAAAGTACGATGCTGTGAAATGAAGTGACTGTACTGCAAGAGTCAGAGATGAGAAAAGGGAGGAAGAACAAAACACAGCGTCTAACTGGAGGAGCTGCAGATGGCTAGACGTGACTGCAAGGGAAGGGAAGGGAAGGGAAAGGAAGGGAAGGCAGCACTACAGAGTGCTGTTTCAGCTTTCAAGTCTTGTGCTCCCAGGATCTACATGCCATTTCTTGGATGTGGTTTGCCCTGAGGGCAATCTCAACAGCTGTGAAGTTTCAGCAGATGAACAATGTAGTTTTCAATAAATTTCACAAAGCAAATGAAAGGATTTTAACTCATTCATGCTAGCCCACTTTTGGTCTGAAGGCTCTTCCGGACCTGAATCCATTCACATCACAAGTATTTCCCGTTTGAACCCCAGGGCCTGACTGCTGGAGCACACCTGAGCTAGACTGCTCTGCTCCGGGTTTCCAGAGAGCTCTTCCTCATCAGAAGAAGCTTCTCTCGGCCATGCCCTGGGTCCTGGGAGCTGTAGGTACATTTCTGCATTTACCTGTTCCACTTAAACCCACCCTGGTGAGGTGGAGGAAGTTAGGAAATGTGGAATGTGGATGCCCTCATCCCCTGGTGGGGAAAGAGGAGGTGGTAGAAAGAGAAGTTCCCTAGATCTCCTCTTCCGCAGTGGCAGCTGCATCTCAGAAGCTCAGTCACCTTTGTATCCACACATCCAAAAGCAGGGCTTGTGCACTTGGAGGCACGTTCTGGAAGCCAGCTGAAGGCAGATGCCATTAGCTGTAACTCAAAGAAGGGCTTTTGTGTCCCAAAAAGCCCTTGTCAAGAAATTATCTCTTCCAAAACACCTCCCGTGTCTCCTCAGATCATGAGGACAACAATTACTGTAAGCTCTGTGCATTCACCGGCTAAGTACGGGACAAGATGGCAAACCTGAGCCCAGAGATT
The DNA here is from genome assembly GCA_003993805.1 of Himantopus leucocephalus. NCBI lineage: Eukaryota > Metazoa > Chordata > Aves > Charadriiformes > Recurvirostridae > Himantopus > Himantopus leucocephalus. The sequence goes on from RSEF01000015.1 coordinate 10,375,848, forward strand.
TTGTTTTGTTTTCTCCACATCCGCAGAGCACCCCGTAAGCAGTGCAGCTAAAAAGCCAGCACAGGTTTGTTTGGTGTGTGTCTGGAGGATCTGAGCAATGAGACAGTGCCCTTTGCTGCCTCTCCTCTGGCTGGGATCTTGCAGGCGGTTTCAGGGAGCCCCAAGCAGCAAGCTCACACCCCTTGCAGGACAGAACCGTCCTGCGTGGGCCCTGGAGGGATCCCCCACAGTCTCCCTGCTTTACCTGCGCTGTCCCAGTCGATGGGCTTGGGGCTTGGCATTTCCTCCTCACCCAAATGTCTACCCAGAGGCTGTTTCCCTCCGCTCTTGCACAGCTGCTCCCTGACTAGTCTGGTTTCCCCCCTCTCTGGTGCAGACACACAGCAAACATCTCCAGAGGGCTGCGCTTGGTGGCTCCCCAAGCACAGCTCTGGTGGGGGGGGGGAGCTGACAACTCAGAGGTGTCTGTAGTAAAACAACACGTGAGCGAATACGGAAGCAAGAATGGGGTCTGTGTGTAAGGCAGAGGTACCTGTGACCTTTTAGGAGGTTGTTAGCACCAACCCATGAACAGCTACTGCTTTGAACTAGATTATTGCAGTAACTGCCCCCCACACACCATCTCCCCCTTCCCAGGCAAAGACATAGACCGCACAGCAGCCCAAGAGATCTTTGTGATGCCACAGCCTTTATACAAACAGTTCACAGCCACCTGTGATGTGGGGTCCTCTGTCTCAGCTCTCCAAAACACCTCATGAGTTTGAATTGCCACATTGCTCTCCCTGCCCTACTGAGACATCAGCTTCTGACATCTCTTCTCAGCCAGAAACTAAATATTGGAGCCCATCTTTTCTTTCCTCTGCAGAAGCAGCCACTGGTATCTCCTTTTCCTTTTGCTTTCCCTGCAAATGCACATGGAAGCCCAGTCATGCAGTCCGGTTTGTCAAGATTTCTGCTGAAATGCTCTTCTTTCAGCTGCAACCTCCCCCATAGAGTGCTGAGCTCAATGCAGAGACCATCCACAGGTTCCTCCATAGGAACAGCGCAGGCTTTTTGTCTGGCCTTCGCAAAATCGGTGGCCTGAGCAAACACTGCAGCTCTCCGCAAAGGCTGGGCACTGTGTGTGCCCTGGGGGATTCATTCCCAGCCGTATGCAAGCTCTCGTGGTGCTCCTTTTAGACTGTTCTTCAAAGTCTTCAGGTTTGGTCTCTGGGTGCTTCCCTGGATCTGAGGCTTCTACACTGAGTTTGTGATAATGCAGTCTCAGAGTTCAGCAATTGCTGTCCAAGAGAAAGGGGAAAAACACCTTGGGAACTGAGCTCTGCCACAGTCTGGTAGCCAATTTATTGCAGTGACATTTGTTAACGGCAACGCAGCGTGGGTCACAGACACGTCCTTCCCCACAGCATTTAGGATAGCACGAGCTCCGAATTGCGGGGCACTGCATCGCTGCTGCATAAACTAACAGCTGTGAGAGCCCTTTTGCATCCCAATGGGAGCCAAGAGAGCACTCACACCAACCAAAACCCTCTCTTCCTGATTATCTCCTCTGGACTGAGTTTACTTGCTCTCTTGTCATTCTCCTGGCTCGTATCCTTACTGCTTTCAGGTGGCTTCCTTCAGTCAGAGCCCACAGCACCGCCCTGATGCTGGGCAGCTGCCCCGTGGATGCCGGCTCACCCGGCACCAACCAGCCCAGCTGCTTCCCTGCCACCCCCTCGTCCTACCGAGATGCAGGGAGCACTCTCTCCTTGCTACTGCTGGCCCTGGCTTTCCAAGCTGGCCTGCACATCCCAGGGATGGACACCTTCCACTCATCACAGGAAAAGCACAACCCGGGATGATGCCTGAGCAATGCGGAGGGGCCAGAAGGTCCCAGCAGCAGCCAGGCTGAGCCGAGCGAGGCTGGGGGAGTGGTACCTGTTCCAGGGAGGTGCTGAGGAGGGGGGAGAGGGAGGGAGGTGAGGGGCTTGGCTGCTCTGAGCAAAAACGTGCGTGAAGAAAAGCCTCGACCCACACCCTGGATTCCACAGCTCGGCTCTGGGGACAGGGGGAGGGAGAGAGGACAGGACGGGACGTTTCCAGCAGACCCACGACTTGTTCATAAAAGCCTCATCTCACCAGCCCTGCCTGCCTCCTCCCCCATCGCCTCCACATCTCACACCGGGTTTTATTAACGCAGTCCCCCTTAGGCTAGAGGGAATCACATCCCAGGAGACATTCCAGTCTCAGCTCAGCTCAGCTTCGGAGGGGATCAGAGGGAGCCAAGGGTGGGGGGAGTTTCACCAGGACGTTTCATTTGCGCAGAGCTGGCAGGTTGGGAGCGCTGCAAGACAGCACTAGCAGCCTCCTTATCAGACACCGAGCAGCCGCAGGCTGGAGCCGAGTCTCTGCTCAGCTCTGTATCTCCCAGTCGTTGCTGCTTTGTCCAGGCTGTTGGCTGGAAGCTCTTACCCTGGGCTCTGACGGGTGCCGGGTGCACGGCCGGGCACAGGGAGTCTGGGCAGGGAGTCTTGCCCTTTTGCTCAGGTGATGAACACAACTGTTGGTGATGTGCAGTCAGGTCCACACTGCCACAGGGGCTCAGCCCAGGGTCAGCACCCTTCCCCGCACACCAACAGGGCCTCAACCGCCAGCTCCTCGCAGCCGTCGCACTCTGCACCAGTCGGGGCTGACAATTCTTGCCAGGAATGGGAGCTGGCTCCCCGGCGTCTGGCTCCTCAGGTGAATTGTGGTGTGCCCTGAGCCTACGCCAGGAAAATGCCAACAGATGAAACTCCGTCTCAGGCCAAGAGACACGAAGATGGATGTGTTTTCCTTGCCTGGCTTATCTCGTAGGCAGCGCTTCTCACCGGAGCCCGGCAGTGTTTGTGTGCGCTCGGCTCCTGGCACGGGGGCAGGAGATGATTAGACAACAAACACTGTGGCGTACCTCTGCCAGGGCTGCAGCCTGCCCCTGCCCTGCCGAGACCACGGCCCAGCAGGGAGTTGCTTCCCGGGGCCGAATCCCAGTGCTGGCTGCAGCTGCACCAGGGCCGCAGGGGGAGAAATGGAAGGAAGAGCTGCACAACCCCGCAGCTGTTCGGGCACCATGCGAGCGGCAGCTTGAGCTACACGGAGGACGGGGTTGCCTTAGCTGCTCCCCCAGGGACCCGCTCCTGGACTGGACCCCTGCTGTGAAAGAGCCACATTGGCAGCACAGAGCCAGTACGGCTCTGTAAGGTGAGGGACAGGACAGTCCCGCTACCATCTTCTTTGTTCCTAGGTTGGAGGAGGCAGTGGTGCCAGCCCAGCAGCCCTGCGGGTAGTCATGCACTCAGCCCAGGTGCTCTGCTCCACTCGTGCCCCTTGGTTTCGCAAGGGCAGTACACCAGACAGATCCCAGCCTTGGCAGACTCTGCACCTCTGGGTTCAACCCAGAATTAAGGTCAAGGAAGAGTTTTTTTTAAAGGAAAAACCAATTAAATGCAAAATAAGTAGTAGTGGATGAAGCAAAACTTTCTGGAAATTCATAGTGAGACTGTTGCATTGCCCTAGTTAAGCTGAAGTCTGGAAAAAAAAATCAAGTATTTTGGCATTTTCAGGGTTCACAGTTTGGATCCAGGACAGCTTGCACAATTCCAGCCATTTTCATTTAAAAGATATTGAAAAGCTAAAAAGAGCTTTGAAGCAAAGCATTTTGCTGACCAACAGAAATTTTTACGTATTACTTTACTTTGCGTATTACTTTGCCTTTTCACTTATGCATCCAGGCCCAAGGGTTAAATTTCCCCTAACTCCACATCCTCTTCTTGCTCCCTCCCCATGCCCATGCTTTGGGCTGCCAGCTGAGGAGGAGAAAGATAATTCAAGGCCTCTTCAAGAAATACTCCTGATCACCGGTGTTTGCAAGGGCAGTTCACTGCGCATGACCCCCAGACTCGTTTGCACCTACCACCACCTGTACAAACACCCACTTTGGCTGCCTAGGAGAAAAAAAAGATGCCAGGGCCCAGGAGAAAAAAAAGATGCCAGGGCCAAAGAAAAGGGGAATCCCAAAAGTGAGAGGGTGAGAACAGAGACTTGCCTGATAGGGATGCATCTCCATTTGTCATCCACTGAGCAGTGATGCTGGAGACATCAATTCATGAGGCTATCACCTACAGAGAGAAGAGGAAAGACATTAGAGAAGAGAAATCAAAGGGGTTTCTCTGTCCTGGGGATTTGGCTCCTGGACCGTCTTCCAGCTGCTCAGGGAAATGCCCAGGAGGTGTAAAGCTCCATGCTGACTTTGCAGGGAACCTAAAACCAGGTCCTCAGCCACACGGAACACAGCTGTGAAAGTCACACCAGGGAGGTGGCAGGAAACAAAGGACTTCGGACAGACAGGCCTAATCCATTTAAATTCTTATTCTCTCTTTCTTCCCTCCCCTTTCCCCTTCGCCCTCATCAGAGACCTCTTCCCCCACCTCCTCTCAGTCCAAAGTGCCTTACAGCAGTTTCACACCCAAGTGGCCCGTGGACTGAAAGAGTTATTCCACCTCTTTGCTGCTCACAACAGAGCAGAATTGGACCCGCTGTTCCCTTCCTCCCTCTTGCAGTCTCTTTCCACCAAACACCTGCTGGGGAGGGGGCTGCTGAGAGAGGTTATCCCCAGGTGGTGATTCCTGTTGAGACTCACGTTATGATGCTACTTTGCCTGCCCAGGCATTCACAAGGTCCCTCCTTGCTGGAAAGCCTTAGGGGAGTGGGAGAAGAGCTAACACATGTGGCCAGAAGAACTTGGAAAACCCATGACAGCTCTACCGCTTGCTGGAAGGCACTGAAGCAGATGCTGAACAAGAAGAGCTACGCGTGGGGTTGCTGTAACAGCAACATCAGTGACTGTCGGGACATCCCAATCATGAAGGCTTCCACTGAGCTCCTGCAGCCATCACGAGATCCCTGAACCCCAAATTTGGCTCCAGCCTGGCAGGAGCTGCAGGAAAGCAGGCATACAGTGCCTGCACTGAGAGATGTCAGGCTGTCGGCTCTGGGGCTGGGGTGGGAGCCCTGTACTCATCTGCCAGCAGCATTGGTACATTCCGCAAGCTGCAAACTGAGGTAGGGATGAGAGCTGCACGGACAGACAGTGGCTGAGAGAGCTCCCAGCACAGGAGCTCTAGCAAAAAGGACTTCTGCAAGCTGCTCATAGGCCCTCTGCAGAAGGTGAGCACAAGACCCCAAAACACCCAATGGTCCATTTTCCCGCTGCTAAACATCTACTTGCTCAGCTGGGAAACATTTGTAGTCCCAAACACACCATGCACTTTCTTTTGTGTTAAGCGTCTTGGCAGGAGCCAGCAGTTCTCACATACGGTCCCATCTCTGCAAGGACCGTGTTTCCCAGAACACCCCCTTCAAAAGTCTTCCATTTCTAAGAAGAGCCAAACTGCCTGTTGCTGCCTCACAAGCTGCTCCCACGCCTCTTCCCACTTTCCCAGGGCATCAACAGGCTCCACTGCCATGGGCTGGAAAGCACTGAGCTCCCAGAGACACCAGCATTCAAATAAAAGACACAAGAAAAGAGAGACAAAGGCAGGAAAGCTTTTCTTGCTGGGATCCAGCTGTCTGGCTCAGAGCAAGGCAAGAAAGTAGGATCTGCTCTGCATTCCCAGGGCACAGCCAGATTAGCAGGAGAAGGGCAGATTCCACAGTGTAAAGTCTGAGCTCCGTGAACACCACAGCTCCTCGCTTCTTCCCTTTTGCTTTTTCCCTCCTTCCCTTTCCCCTCTTACAAGTAGGGCCTTGGGGATACACCAAACATTGCTCTGGTGCAGGGACATCTTGCTAACAGCCCACTAGCTAAGCACAGCAGCACCTTCCAAGCACAGCCACCACCAGGCTCTTTCTTCTTGCATCTGCTTACCGTACCCAGTATTTACATCCTCAGTATGGTTCCCATAAAACAAAACATGAACAACTGATCACAGACAAATAAAGCAGTAATACAGCCCGGGATGTCAGGAAGCCTTACCCACTCCCTGCACACCAGCCCAGGCAGCTGGAGATCAAAGTTTTCTTATTTGCCTACATTTCTTGAAACAATTTGCAGCTAAACTCAGTCTACTGAGGGGACGCTGACACAGTCCAGGGCTTCTCCCATAGAAACAGGAACCAAGAAACCAGATCTGTGCATTGCTGCCTCCATCTCCAGGTGGCTGAGCGGATGGAGGCTTTGGCATCTCCAAAATGAGGGGTGTTCCCTTCCTTCCCCTTCCTCAGCCTCCCGCACAAGGAAAGCTTTCTTGCAAACGCTAAGTGAAGGGCTAGGTGCACACAGACGGCTTTTGGCAGAGCCCTGCTCAGGCAAAGCAGGGGTGCAGACACATTATGTGCATTAAACCCAGAGATTAGTGGGGACTGAGATGTCTCGGCGGGCACTAAGAGGACTGCGGTACCCCTAGGCAGGAGAGCTGAAAGACACCTTTAAACCGACCCGCGTAAAGCCATCCCAATCCAGACAGAAACCAGTTGCGGGACTGGAAGCCCTGTTTCGGGCCGTAGGGTAACTCCAACCGCTGCTCCCTCGCCTGCAGATGCAAAATCCCTGCGGCGAGGCAGCGTATCACCCCCGGGGAGCAATTCACGGCCCCAGGGACCTCCACAGAGCGCTCCGGGATGTGGGGGGGACCCCGTCGCATAGAGGCCAGGGGCCGGGCAGCGGCGGGAGGGGGGTCCCGCCCGTCCCGCCCCGCTCCGCCCCGCCGCCCCCAGCGGCGGGGCGGAGCGGGGCGGGACGGACGGGACCCCCCTCCCGCGATGCCGCCGGGCCGTGTCCCCCCGGCCCGTACAGCCGCTGCTCGGGGAGAACAAAACGCAGGAGCGGGAGGAGGCGCGGGGAGGAGGGCAGGCGGCCACGGTGGGGGGGGGGATAAAAGGCTCAGCGGGGACCCCCCCCTCCTCCCCTCCGCCCCGTGTCCGAACCCGCTCCGCCGCCCGGCATGGTCCGTCCGCCGCTGTCCCCCCCCGCCGCCGCCGCCGCCGCCGCCTTGCTGGCCGCCGCCTTGCTGCACTGCGCGCCCGCCGCCCCCGCCCGCCGCCACAAGCCGGTGAGTCCGGTGCTCCCGCTCCCAGCCGCCCCTCGCCCCGCGGCTCCCCGGTGCGGCCCCGAGGGGAGCATCTCCCCGGCAGACCCTCCGCTGAGCCGCCCCCTTCTTCATCCCCCCCCGCCCCGAACCGCCTTCGGGATACCGGCGCGGGCAGCGATGCGCTGCCGGGAGTCACCGGTTGCCCCCTGCCCGGGCACCCCCGCTCCGCGGGTTCCTCTTGGCACGTTACGGGAGATTTCACAGGAGTGCTCCCTTCTGCGGAGCGAGCAAAGGAAAAACAGGGAGCGGGACAAGGAGGGTTTACGAGAGGACACGGGATCCCCCCCTTCCTTTAAAGGCAGCGGAGCACTCGCTGCCTGCTAATAACGCTCCCCCCCTCGCACGCTGTGCTGGCAATTCCGAGACGTGTTAGGGGGAGACGAGACTAAAGGGGTGAATCAAAGGCGCAGGCAGGAGGGGAGCAGCAGGGCTCTTTCTTCCTGCACATGCCTGCCAGATCCCAGCACCTGGGATGGAGCTGCGAGCAGCAGGGACGGCCGCTGCCAGAGAAGAGCTGCGGCGTGCGAGGGATTCAGGGGACGGGAGAAGACAGAGAGCTCCTTGTGCTGGGAATGTGTGCGTGCGTAATTGGGTTATTATATACATGCGCTTCGCTGGTGTGCCATAAAATAATGACAGAGCAAATGCCCGGTAGCAGCCCAAGGGGATTAGTTCAGGTTCTGTCGATGGTTTTATTATCAGCTCTGTCATCTGAGTACTTTCTAACTTGGCTGCTAAATATGCTGTGGGCTGGGACTTGGCAGAGAGCAGCCTTGGCCCCCAAAGTGCTTGTATTATTCCAAACAGAATGTCACAGTGCTCGGCTCCGCTCTGCCTCTGAGGAAGGTGAGGCCAAGCGCTCGGGCAGTGGCACTCTGTACCCCGGTTGTGACACCACTCTGCAGATTTCATCCCCGTCTGAACGCAGCAAGTGGTGAGCTGGGAGGGACCTGCCTAAAGCTGGAGACCTGCGGGGACATTGGCTGGGCTGGCGGGTGCCTCACACTCTGCCGTGTGCAAGCTGAGAAGTTGCTGCTCCTGGAGGGAGTTGGACAGCCTCTGGTCCTGGTCTTGCTGCCAGCAGGGACCTGTGCGGGATCCCTGGGGAAGGGAGAGCCAGCCTGGGTGTGTGAACACCGTCTGAACTTGGGTCCGGTCCAGCTGCAATGTGCACTGTTCCTCTCCTTTTGCCGGTGCTTGCAGCTGCTCACTGACTGCAGAGGTTGCTGGGGATCATCTGCCTTGGCCAGTACTCCTTGAACGGGGGAATACACCAAACTGCTGGACGAGGACAGAGTTAATGCAGGTGTCCAGGTCTGCTCAGGCTCCTGGTCCATCTAATCCACAACCACACCCCTGAAGCAGGTCCCCCCAGTTAGCAGTCTGCTGCCCCGAGATGGTTTCTTCCTCATCCCAGGTTAATGCTCTGCATCGTGAGTGCTAATACTTTCCTCTTGGCTGGAGTAACTCCAGGTGATGCTTCTACAGGTATGTTTTGTTCAGGAACACCTTGGGCTTGTGTGTTTGACCAGCCACGTGGAGCTTGGGGTTTCAGATCTGTGTATTTCACTCAGTCTTTGCAGAGATGGTGGCTGCATTGGTTTGGGATTGGAAATGGACAGATGATTTCCTATCGTCTGAAACAGCAGTTCTCTCATCCAAATAGCTGCCCTTTGGGGTTCCTTATCTGGTGTCAAGGCTTCTGAAGGTTATTCTACTGCCTCTCAGGTAAAGCTAGCATCACGGTGGTTGCTCTCACATACAATGTAAGTTGCAGCAGTGCACCCCGTTCCTCTCTCGGCTGGGGTACGCATGGCAGTGCAGAATGACTGAAGTGGGATTGCTGGGCTGACAGTGGCCCGTGCATGCATTTCTACCCTCTGTTACTAGAGAGCTCTGCCACGCCATCGCATGTTCACTCCTCTGGCTACTTTGAGTCTCTCCGGACAAAGAGAAGTTTCCCTAAGTCTAACAGCAGCTAACTTCCCGCCTGGGCACCTTTTGCTGTCCGGTGATGAATGAGGAGAGAGACTCACACTCCTACCAGACAGATGATGGTGACTTCCTCGAGCTGTGCCAGTAGATGGGGTGGGCAAGGACTGTGCTAGGCACCGCAGGATGCTGCCCCATGACTATTCAGTGCTCCAGTAACAAGTCACAACAGCAGTAACTGAGGGGGGAGGGAATCAAGGGCTTAGATTCATTCTAAAGCCTGGCTACACAGGGCACGTTGCAGAAGGAGCTGTGTTCTTTTTAGCAAACCTTGCAGATCTCCTTCACTTTTATATTAGCACCTAAAGAAAGAAAGAGAAAACTGAGAGCAGAATACAGGCTGTGTCTGGTGTCCACTGTAAAACTTGAGAACAAAAGATCTGCAGTCCTCAGGGCAGTGCACACGCAGACACTGAATTCCTGCATTGCTTTCGGCTCCCCTGGGAAATCAAAGTCAGTCCATTTGCTGGGAAACTATCTCTCCGTGGAGAAGTGCTGGGCACCCTCCCAGCTGCCAGCATAATCCCTCGGGAGCCATATCCTGCAGCTCTTGCCCCGAACCCAGCAGGTTCCCCCCTGGAAGCATGGTGCTGCTTTCCCCTCAGCCCAGGAGCCAGGGAGGCCGCCTGCCTTGCTCAGGGTTCAGGCAGCTCCCGCAGGAAGGGTTTGATTTGTGCTGCTTTGTTTGGCTATTTAAATACTGCAGTGAGCATTGGGGTAATTTTAGGCATGTTTATCCTCTGCTGTGAGAGACTCAAGACACATGTAAGCAGTTATTCTCCAGCGTGTTTGTTGTGTTTGTGCTTTCACATGCAACACACATGCACACTCTGCGGTGTGGCAAGTCTTGGGGTGTGCAGCTGGCAAAGCGGACCGGGGAGGGAGAAGAGAGCAGGGAGGAGAGAAGCACTTTGGGGAGGATCCCCCACTCCAGCTCATGCTGCAGTTTTCTTGCTTCCCCCATGCATAACCTGCCCTGGCACCAACTTGAAGGGCTCAGCAGAGGCAGGGTGCACCATGTAGGTCTTGTTTAAAAAAGGATCTTCCAGAGAAAAATTGTCCCGCAGAGACTTTTCACACCAGATGCTGTAAGCTCATTCTTACTAACCCCAAATATGCAGACAGGTAAATGAAGGGTTCCTGGATATTCTTACACAAGGGTTGGCTCAGCCTGTAACGTGAATGGAAGCACTGCTGAGTCTGCACATAATGTGCAGTCCAGCAAAATGAAAAGTGGAGCACTTCAGGGGTTCACTGAGGGCCACAGCTGTGTTTTTAGAGGTTCACTGAGATCCTGGTGCAGATGAGACTCACAAGAAGAGACAGGTGACCAAACATCCTCCTGTTAGTGGGATTTGGGCAGGAAAGAGGCATCACTATCTCACAAAAGTGGCTCTGTGAAAATTAGCGGAGGGGGAAATTCCCCAAGACATCTCCAGGAGATTGGGCAGGGCGACAGTGGTTGTCTTGGGGTTTTAGAGATCTCAGCTTGCACATCTGAGCAGCATACACTCCCTGAGGGCAGAACATCCCCCCACAGCTCTGAAGAGGGCTGCATGGTGCCAAGTGGCCGTACCCAGCAGATGTCCTGGCTGGTGCCCTTGGGCTGGGCACTGATAACTCATTGCTCACCTTAACTTGGATGTAATTGCACAATGAACAATCTCAACTCCTTTCCTCCTCCGCCTGGAGTGTGCCACATCCTAGAGTGATTTCTTGGTTTCAAGAGGATTTCTAGGTCATCAGATTAAGGGCTTTTGTAACCTTTTGCTATCCTGGCATCCCGGGGCTTGTTTGCTTTGTGAGTACTCCTGTTTCTGGCAAACTGTTGCTTGGGTGACACCAGCAGCTTCATTGCAGTGTTGTTGATGGACTAGACTCACAAACTGTCACATAATTAAAGTGTCTGATAATAAAAATAGTCCTGCAGTGTTTATTCATTTGCTTTCTCTTGTTACATCAGAGCCTGCATCTCCTCATTCTGTCTCTGGGCATAAACATTTGCAGTCCATAATGTTTCATGTTCCACGTTGCTTAGGAAAAATAAACATTTTCCTTTTTTTGTTGCCAACGACAACTACCACTAAATAATCCGGAAACAAACTGTCAGGCCCCAGGAGGTAGTGCTTGATGGTATGGGAGTATGGGAAGTGAGTGGAGAGGAACCTCCAACTGTGTATGTACAGCCAGGCACTGTGGCAGCTCCCGTTTGGCCAAAGTTTGGCCTTAGGCCTTGTGTTACCCCTGGCTCTGTCTGCAGTGGGACCGGGCTGCAGCCCAGCATGAAGGAGCCAGTCCTCTAGCAGAAGTATTTTGTTTAAGCAAAAAATTCGTAGTTAGAAGGGTTGGGAGACTCTGCCTTGTTCTGGGGGAGGTAGGATCAATAAACCTGGTGGCTTTGCCTAGGCATTGTTTCCAGTGAGTTTCCATTGTTTCCACTAACAGTGCCTTGACCGAGAGCATGCTTAGCTCAGGGGCTGAGCAGACCACAAATATAATCTGTTTCTGCCATGACATTTCGACTGCAGCATTAGCACCTGCCGAGCCCAGTCATCTTCTGGGACACAACCTGGCCGCAGTGGAGCTGGCTCCAGTTTTACCACTAACTATCAGCTGTAGCTGCACTTTCAAATCCAATCACTACATATCCATGCTGGGCAGAGGGGCAGGCTGGCCAAAAAGCTGTCTGTAGCACTCTATATGTCAGGACAACAGTGCTGATCGCAGGAAGGCACATTGCTGCAGCCTGTTAAGGGGGTGCAGAGCCGCTGGGGGCCACAGCCACCCAACAGTGGACAGAAATGGGGTGAGAGGACTGTCTTACATGAGAACCGCAGGAGAAAGCATCTCTGCTCTCCTTCCCCATGTGTTGAACTAAGGGCAGGAGTGTTCCGAGATGCAGGCTTGTAGGTGGGAGGAGGAAAACGCTACTAGCCAAAGAGGCAGGAAACACCAGGGCCTCACCAAACTCTCTGAGTAACAGAAGGAGAAAGCAGGGAGAAATGGAAAAGAAGCAGCAGAAGGAACAGGGAGGTGGGGAGAAAACCCATGAGCTTATCCCCTAGCAGAAGAGGAAACAGCCCCCAGTGACAGGGGAAGTGTCCGAGACTGATGGCATTCACGCTGTAACTTGTCCAGTCACTCCTGTCTGATGGGGAGGGGGGGTCTCTTTTCTTGTCTGTGCTGCAGGAGCAGCAGGAGCCCAGGTAATTAGGTACACGACAGAGGAGACAAGTTTGAGTTCAGGGCAGGCAGCAGAAGATGGACCCAGGCAGAGGAGAGCACTAGGTTTGTCAGTACCAGGCACTGGCCTCACTCTTGAGGGTTTTTATACACAGCATTGCTGATACTCCACTGTAGCTGTGCTGCTCCGGCTGCTTCTCCTCCCAGGAGGCTCTGGAGGGTGAGTGCTGCCCAACACAATGAGGTTAAAGATGCTCTCGGCTCCTCAGGATGGCTGGGAAACTTCCTGGGAAGCTTGGCTGGTGTTCATCTGGCCCCAGCAGACCCAGAAGTGATGGCTGTTGTATTGCAGCACTTGAGGGCTGATAAATCTGTGAGGAACCGAGTAGGCAGTCTGTACCTCCGCTGTGGTTTCTGCTCTCCCATGGGATCTGTCCTTTCCTTCCTGTTCCCTCTCAGCCTTTCGGTCACAAGGCTGCTAGGGAGAGGCACTTTCTTTGCGAGGAGCTGTGGCCAGCCTGCAGCACAGTGTTCTGTGTATAGCTTTGCTCCTCTGCTGTCCTCACTGCCCTCAGCCCTTAGTTTCAGGTCTGGCAGCTTCTCTGTGCTTGTGTTGTGCAGACGTTTTGCTGCTCAGTCTCTACTGCAAAGCCCTGGCCTCTTCCTGTGGCTAAAAGCTGTCTGTTCCCATGCACAGCAGCCACCCCAACTGCAGGTTACACTGGGAAGGGCAGTACAAGTGGCTGCACACAGCCTCAGCCAGAGGCTCAGATTCGGCTCTGCACTCAGCTGGTCTGAACACTTTCCTTTGCTTTTGGTCTTTGGTAATCCTTTTCCCTGTGGTGGTGGGATGGGAGGAATGGGGATGCCTTGATAGTTATGCAGCAGCCAGTGCCCTCCCCATCCTCTCTTTGCAGGTTTGCACTAGCTTCAGCAGCAGCACAGCTCTAAGCAAACCCCTAAGCTTACGCTTTGGGGCATTATGTCCCCTCTCAGGAGAACAAAGCAGGATCTCCCCAAAAGAGGGTGGTTTCAGCGCTGGGTGGGAAGGACGCAACCTTAGGCAAGAGGACATGTTATTTAAGCCTTGGGAAGTGCTTGCAGTGAGGTGTGTCCAGCCAAGGAGACCAAAATCTCCAGCCTGATGCGTCTCCTGAGCATTGTTTGGCAAGTGGTTTCTGCCTGTCACATTTCCCCTTGCCGGCTGCGCCTGCAGTGGCATTTTCCAGCCCTTTCCTGCCATGGTGCTAATGTCAGTGCAGTGACGACAGGGAGAGACTCGCTGTTTGTCTAGGGGCACAGCGAGCACACGGGGCAGCAGGGCAGGTCTCGCCTCCTGCCTCCACCCAGAGCTGTTTGCAGGGCCATGCTTGTGTCCCCTCCCAGGGCCCGGTCACAGGAGAGGGCAGGCAGGCAGGAGCAGGGAAGGTCCTGCCTAAGGCAAGGAGGGGTTTGGATGGCTGGAAGCTGGGATTCATGCCAGTGGCCTTGAGCTAACCAAAGAGGAGAGAGAAAACCTAACTCTGGTCTGCCTCTGAGCAAGGGATCCCTTGGGGCAAGAAGGAAAAGTGCCTTCTCTCTCTGCTCCTGCTCGGAGGAGAGTGATAATCTTCAGGTTATGCCAGTGTCCCCAGCCAGGAAGGAAACAACCAGCCTTCCTGGGAAACCTCGGGAATGTGCTTAGCATAGTCAAGACAGAAAAACAGGAGTGAGCCTATCTGTGTCAGCCTCAGCCAGCTCACTTACTTGGGCAACTCCTGAGGGTTTCCCAGTGCTCCCAGTTCCACAGCGAGGGGTCTACCCAGGGTCCATCTCCACTCTCCCCATGTGCCTTGGAGCGGCTGTCCTGCACCTCCTGGTCCTAGGAAACAAGACACATTCATCACCCCACATCCTAGGGCACCAGGACCTGTCTCTGGTGGCAGCGGTTGCTCATGGGCACCCTCAGGAGCAAGGAGCCAAGCGGCCCCCCAGGCTGAGCTTTGGTGACACAGCTGCCATTATGTGCTTGGCAGAGGGTCTCATTGGGGCTGGGAGCAAGATGTTGGCCAGGACGTGAACCTTATCAGCTCCTCCTGCCAGCTGTCCTTTGCAGGTGCTAGTGCCAGCCCGGCAGGGTGCCAGGCAGCCCTAGAGAGCTCCTCTTAGCAAGACAGGTACCTCCAACCTGGCAGGGCTCCAGTGTTTAGCCGAAGCAGCCTGGTGCAGACTCCCCTGGGACAGGCCAGCCCGTACACCTTCCTTCCACTAAAGCACTAATTGGATTCTCAGTGCCATGGCTGGTGGCTTGGGTAGGCTTTGCTGTTCAGGATGTAAAATGGCTTTCTCTCTTTGCATGTTTTGATGGTGTGGTTCCCATGCTGTGTGAAAGTGCACTGGGACACCAGGATTGGGTCAATGGTTTCTAAGGCAGAGGTTAGCAGGTGCCAAGCCAGCAAGGGTGTCTTGTCTGGCTGGGGAGGACGAGCCAGCTAACTGCAGTGGTAACAGACACACAGAGAGCTGGACACCTAAACTGCGCCTTGTGTGATCTCTCTGGCTCCTGTGTCCATCCATGCATCACTCGGAGGCACGGGGCCACTACAGAGTTGGGAGCTCAGTAGCGGAATTAATGCCAAGGGCTTCACACTTCATTCCAGCCCGCATGAATGGGCTCATTGTAGGGAACAGAGCGGCGGCAGCACGTGGATTACACGACATCATGGCAGCCCTGGCATCATGCCCACCTGACCTTCGTGTCCCCAGCAGGGCAGCCAGGAGAGCTGGCCTGGAAGAAGGCAGCTCTTTGCAGGGGAAGGAAAGGGACCTCTAAACCCCAGGTCCTCACTCTGGAGCCTGCCTGGCCAAGTAAAGATGTATCACTGATGCATTTCAGCTCCTCCTGCTGCTCAAACACCTTTAAATTTGCCTGCACAGAATCAGGCAAAAATATCTGCATTTGGACCTCTGGCTTGTACAGCACAGTGACACAGGGACCAAGCGCCTCTCACCCCACATGCTTTACAGCAGGCTGGGGATTGTGCCTGGGTCATGTTTCATGGTGGCCCCACAGTCCTGCTGTCAGGTGGGAAACCAATGGAAGTCAGCTAATTAGCACTAACTAATGTTGCCAAGAGGAACCGCGCTTTTCCAACTATGGGTCGAAAAGCCCAGGTGACCTTATGCCCACGCAGAGTCACAGGCACAAGGGGGTATGGTCCTGTCCCTCCCTCTGCAGAATTGGTGACCTCAGGAAATGATAGGGGCTGCAGGGACAGTCACTGCTGCTCTCTGCCCCATGGGCTGGGCTGAGTCACCCTCCAGACCCATGTGTCCTGCTCTCCAGCTTGCACTGTCCCCCAGCCATGCTGAGAGCCTGCTCACCACACCAGGATAGCAAGGAGACACCACAGAAACAACAACGAGGAGCAGAACTGTGTGCTGGGGACTAAAGGCTTTGTCCCATTAATATCACCTCTACCTGGGGCCAGGAGGGAGTAAAGGATGTGGGGCAAAGGGGGAGAATTTACTCCCTAGTGATTTGTTTCTTTCTTGAAGGGTCTGGTTCTCATCCACAGCTTGCAAAAGCATTTCCTGCCGGTCTGCTGCCAAGGAAAAGGGGACCAAAAATAGCCCAGTGCTTTGGGGGGAGCCATGGCATGACACAGTGCCTCCCAGGTGTGACCCAGCCTGGCAACAGCAGAGCCCAGGGAACGGAGGGTGTTTGTGGGGAGCAGTTTGTGCCCTAGCAGTGGGAGAACAGCGCCAGGCAAAGGTGGAACTCACCGCTGCAGGGCTGCTGTGGGCAGTCATCCACCACTCTGCTTCAGGACCTCTCTTCCCAGACACTGGAGTCATGGCATTGCTTTTCTCTTTTAGGATGTGTCTCGAAAGCATCACACCTGGAAGGAGCAGAGTCCTTGGCTGTCTTCCTTGGTGAATGCTGTGGGGACCGGCGTGCCCGCCAAGGGCTTCCCCATGGGTGCAGCTGAGCAGGCAGCACGCTGGAACCCACCCCGGTGCGGCGTGCCAGACCTCCCGGTGTTGCCGGATGGCCAGAATGGGCGGAACCGGCAGAAGCGTTTCGTGCTCTCTGGTGGACGCTGGGACAAGACTGATCTCACCTACAAGTAAGAGAGGCCCAAAATGGGAGTCAGGCTGGTTTGCTTCTCCGTCCCCAAACCTCTCAGTCTGATGTTCCCTGGAGCGTGGCAGGCTGTGGTGTGACCATAAGAGCTGAAGGGCAGCCCTGAAACTGGCTACGGCCAGAGGGGGGCAGGGAAGCCACGTGCTGAACCACCAGCAGGGTCGTACCCAGCACCTCCACATCCCCTCACACACAGGCTCCATAAACACAGCTGCCCAGCCACCCTTGCCCAAACATATTCTGCACAGCCGTTGCATCAACCGTCGGTCAGTCCCGCATCAACACCCCCATGTGTTCACTTCCCTACATCAAATCCCTGACACGTGCCGAGACGTGCCTCCACCATCGGTCCTCTCCTGCTGTGCCTTTGCTCCCCCCAGCCACCCCACTGTGGGCTCACTTCACAGTTTATTTTAAAAAGACCTTTTTATTCAGCTGTTATTGATGTTCCCATAAACATGCCTTCAGTGTAAAGTTTTACCCAAATCACCCCACACATTCTCAGTTGCAAATCTGCTCAACAGGCTTGTGGGAGGGTTGTGCTGCCTCCCCAGTTGCCCAGAGGGGCATGAGTGGAGAGGTGAGCACACTCATATGGACTTTGACAGCACATAAATGATCTTTTGTTTAATTAAGTGCAGGAGACAGTTCCTCATAGCGTTAGAAGGGTATAGATAACAAAAAGGCCTCTTCTTTTTTTTTCTTTGGTCAACAGTGTTAAAGAAAGAAACACAGCAGAGGCGAACACACACCAACACTGTTAATGGAAGGGAAAGAAGGTTCCCTCTGTGGCAGACCTAACAGTCTGCTTATGTTACAGGAGGGCAGAAGAGGCAGCAGCCTCTCTGAGTGAGCCCAGGTTTCCAGGGGCAAAAAGTGCAGAGATTGAGGAGAAGAAATTACATCACACCACTCCCAGGCACTTCTGCGGGGTTGGACTCTTGGGGGACAGACCTGGGAGATGCTGCATCACTTCACTCCAGAAAAACACAGATCTGCAAAGCTCTCCAGAGAGCTCACCTCTGGGCCCACCAGCCAGAGGGTTTCAACACTGATGGGATTTATCTGCTGCATGTGTTGCTTGGAAGATGGTGCTGGAGCAGTGCTTCTATGGATTGGAGATGTTCTGGTGCTGAGAAAGGGTGGCAGCCCTAGTGACATTGATCCTACAGCTAGTGTCTTCATGACAGCAGTGTCCATGGGGCAGTAGCTGATGCTCTCCTCATCTTGTGTCTGTTGCCTTTCAGAATTGTCAGGTTCCCGTGGCAACTTGTAAAAGCTAAAGTGAGGAGGACCATCGAGGAAGCTTTGAAAGTCTGGAGCGACGTGACCCCCCTGACTTTCACCGAAGTGCAGGAGGGCCGGGCTGACATCGTCATCGATTTCACAAGGTGAGCACGGTGGGCAGCAGCACCCTTCTCCCAGACAGAGCAGCAGCCTTGCAGGCAAGACCCCAAGCTTCTAACCAGAGCAGAAAGCTGCCAGCATGCAACTTAGGCACTTAAGTGGAGGCTCATATTTCTGCTTTCAGACACTGGGATTTTTTTGGGTTGTTTTTTTTGGGTTTTCTTTTTTTTGTCAGTTGTGGGCTGCTTGGTGTAAGTGCAGCTGTTCCATGCTGGCTGTGCACAGTACCGTTACTGATCGTTCATTAATTTTCCTGGTACATTTACATTTCTCTGCCCACAGGCTGTTTTCCTAAGCGTTTGTTTTGACTTTCCATCTTCAGGTCCTCCATCCTGTCCCTTGACTGAACGATGTAACTGTCTGCCCAAAGACAAATATAGTTTCTTGGTTAAATGAATCTTGGCTCCTGGCCTAAAACTCACTTTTGGCAAAATACGCATGGGGGCAAAGACTTCCTTCTGCTGCATGTTTGCACAAAACTAATAAAGGCAGTGGAGACCATCCAAGCAGTGATGCGATTTGCATGCTGTGCCTGTGCCTCCCTCAGCTCTCTAAAGTGGCCACATTTCTCATGGGTTTCCTTCAGTAGTCAACACAGGGTTTGGCTGAGTTCGCTGCTGGCTGCCCCTCTGCATCCCCCCCGTGTTGACTTAACCTTCACTCAAGCAGTCACCTCCTTAATTCTTTAGGCTCCATGGTCAGCTTTGGGCTGGAAGCTGAATGGGGGGAGGAGAGAAACATCCCTGAGAAAACATATGAACTCCTTGTGTCACTGAGCTCTGCTTGGTGTCACCGAGCTCTGCTTCCTCAGTGCAGATGTAGAACTGAGTTTGTGGCAATCCAAAGAGCTTGAAACAATCAATCTGGACTGGTGGGATGACCTTGGGATAGGAGTGAGAGCTGCTGTCACCTCGCAGCGGCTCCCCACCTTTGGCCATATGACACTGTTCACTGGAGATACACGGCTGTTTGTCTGAGGTGCAGTGTGTCTTCCCTCCAGGTACTGGCATGGAGATAATTTGCCTTTCGATGGGCCTGGAGGGATCCTGGCACATGCGTTCTTCCCCAAGACACACCGGGAGGGAGACGTCCATTTTGACTATGATGAGACCTGGACGATTGGGAACAACCTGGGTACGGTACTGTTTCAGGGGGAGCTGTGGATGCTCCAGGATGCTTATCAGGGCACTTGGAAATAATTCCGTTGTGGTGTGAACAGGGACCCTGTGAAACTGAGAAGCAGAAATCATTTTTGTGGTGTGCATTGTTGTCTGCTACCACTTACAACCCTACTGGTAGTATTCAGGTGTTTTCTTGTCACCCTTCAGCCACAGCAAAGTCTGTGTGCAGCACCAGGACCCTGGTTTCCTGGTGGGCTCCCGCTGTGCCCAGGGAGCAAGACAGACACATCTGAAGGAGGGCTCCTCTGCCCAGCCACGCACCCTGCCACTTGGGAACTGCACCCAGCATCGGCAGGAGCCGTTAGAAATAAACCAGGGAAGGCATGAAGGAAAACTGTCAAGCACTGGCTGACATAGTTGTCTTCCAAAGGACAGCCTCAGCCCCAGTCCCTGCACGCACTGTTCACCGCCTGCCTGCAAAGTATTTTCTCTTTGAACAAGTCCATAAAGGGAAACCACCCAGGCTCCAGCTCTGCCCCTGTGGCCTGGGAATGCTCTGACCATAAACAACGCCACATCAAATCAAGACTCTTTTTTTTCCTTTTCTTTTTCTTTCTTTTTTTTTTTTTTTTTGCCAGCTAATAATAGATCCAAGCTGGTAGCTCTTTGCTCAGGCCCTCAGGGTCTGGTGTCACAGTATCTCATGAGATAGTGCAGTACTGCCTGGGACCATCTGGATCAGTGCCCAAAGCATCAGTTTCTGCAAGACCCACAAAAATTAACCCAGGTCAGCCCCTCCTCCTTCCCAGTTTATCTACAGGGACAAAGACACAATCACAAAGCCCAAGTTAAACCCCTGCCTCTCTGGGGTTTCCCAAACATTTAAACATTTTGTCCACGTTGATGTTCAGGGTTCAGATGGGGTCCCCGAAAGTCCACATCACTGCCAGTTGTATGCCAACTTTCGTATCTGTGTGGGGCACAGGACCGCTATGTCTCCGACCCTGTTCATGCTGACCCCAAACAAGAACCACAGAGCAACAGATCTTTCTGCAGAAATGTTTCTGCTCCTTAGAGAAGGTGGGCTTTGCCATTTTTCATGCTTTGTTGGGGCTGCCTGTGTTGTTGAAGAATTTCCTACATTCTCCCACAAAGGCAGTGTTGGAAGCAAACCAGGAACTAAAAATGGATGCCAGTTCCTATCAGAATCCAGCCCTATTCTATGGCCTTTCCCCCCATCCTAAGTCTTCCATAAATAAATGTTCTAAAAGCTCTTTGCAGCTAATTGCCATTTAATATGCTGAAAAGAGCTTTACGATATAAACATGGATAAATCCTTGTCTCAGCTCTCAGTGAGATGGGGAAATCCTTAGCCTCATTTTACAGACAGGAGAGCAGAAGTGTAAGGAGGGCTAAGGTGTGCCCTGGGGTCACCCCCGAGCCATGCAGGAAGCAGGACTCCATGTGGAGGACCTTCTGCGAGGTACATGGCGATGCCCCCCAGCACAGCTCCTTCAGGCGTGCTGTTGTTCACCTCCCCCGGAGAATCTGACAATAGCACAGCTCATCTGCCAACACTGGAAAGCATCGAGTGAGGAGCCTGCCAAACTAAACAGAAGTGTCTGAAAGTTTGTAATAAATCACTGACATAGAAATCGCACTTCCTCAGCTGACCTAGGTTTAATTGGGTCAGTGCTGTGCAAATTCATTGCTTCAACGTAAAGCTGACCAGCGGAGGAAGACAGGGGCTCACCTTTCCCTCCACCCTTCCCAGGCATTCCTGCCAGCTGCACCCCCTCTGTCCTGTCCTGTCCTGGTGCTGAGAAGTGACCTGCTCCCCTGGAGCCAGCAGGGAAATCCTGCTTGGAACAGCGAGGCTGGCTGACTCACATCTCTGCCTTTCTCATCACTTGGGCTGCAGCTCAGAGGATTTCTGGCTGAAGTCAAGTGAATGAATACGCTGGGACTTGTCAACAAACAGCCCCGCTCACAAGCTTCACTGCTTAATATGCTGCTCTTCCAGCTTTCCCTGAAATTTATCAACTTCAAAAAGGATCCATTGGAAGCTAAACAACACCCGCCAAATGACACATTTTTGCATACTGAAACCCACTTTTTCCCCTCTCCTTTTCTAGACTCTCCAAGGTCATGTATTCCTAGAACATGATCTCCCATAAATCTACTTGAGTCTGTCGAAGGCGGCCCAGGCCTTGACACTGGATATTTTTTTATGGATTTATGTCTAAATGTCACCTTCTTGCTACAGTCCACACACAAGTAATAAATGAGCTCCCTCTGCTGTCTGTGTGACAACGGCCATTAGCAAGTTTTAAAATCCTCAGTGATGCAGGTATCTTCCACAGTGGACATGATCTAAATGGGACCTGATACACTACAGCTGTAGCCAACAACTGCTGCAAGGCTGGGTGGGCAAAAACCAACCTTACCACCCCAACACCTATTTCTACGGGCCAGACTTCCTTCTCGTGCAAATTTCTTATATCCAAAAGCACATGAAAAACCCTTTTCCTCCTGATAGCTAATGGGGTACAGAAGCCCCTGGCAACAGAATTACAAACTACTCACATGCCCAGACTAGTACCTGAGCGTATCAATTCAGTCACAGTGCACAACAACAACCTGCAAGCGCTGTAGTCGCAGTAGATTTCTCTTTCCTCGCGTTCAGCTCCTACAACATACCTCAGTGCATTGTCAGTGACTGATAATTGGTAGAAGTGAGCCTAGGAGGCGGGCGTCCCCCACACAAGCAAGCAAAAGCATCTCACATCTTTTCCCTTTGCAGGCACTGACCTCCTCCAAGTGGCTGCTCATGAGTTTGGCCACGTCCTGGGCCTGCAGCACACGGCTGTCTCCAAGTCACTGATGTCTCCTTTCTACATCTTCCGCTACCCGCTAAGTCTGAGTGAGGATGACAAGCAAGGTATCCAGTACCTCTATGGGAAACCCAAACTGGATCCCGACCCAACCCCAACTCAGGCAGCAGAGCTGCCCCAGCCAGACCTTGAAACAAATGAGATCACCAATGTGGAGGTGAGTCAACAGCCTGTCCCTGTCCTCCTCTAACACCACAGCTTGTTCCCAGCTGCGGGGACTGTCCTCACCGTAAGGCCACCAGCAGGCTTACATGTGGTTTGGTGTCTGTGTCTTCCACCCGTGCTGCTGAGCCCAGGTCTGGACCCCACAGCTGGCGCTGCCAGCCAGCCTGGGATGTGTGGGGAGGGGATCTTTGGGCAGCACATGCACACCCAAAACTGGCTGAGAGCAGGAGAGTTGCCTGGACACAGGGACTTCCCATCCATTGAACCTAGCCTGGGCAAGGGGGGCTCCCTCAAGTCCAAGCACCTGACCGTCTGTGCTTTGGCAGTCTGTGCAGCCTGACGCCTGTGACACAGCTTTTGACGCTGCTTCCACCATCCGAGGGGAGCTGTTCTTCTTCAAGTTCCGCTATGTGTGGCGGCTCCGAGCTGGAAAGCTGCAGGATGGCTACCCAGCTCTGGCCTCCCGCCACTGGCAGGGGATCCCCAGCTCTGTCGATGCCACCTTCGAGGACCCTCTGGGCAATATCTGGTTTTTCCAAGGTAAGAGCTGGATTGGGATCAGACAGCTTGGAAATGCTGCTTCTTTACTGAGGGGTATTCAGGACCCAACAAGTTCCTGGGAGAAAAAACCTTCTGGGCATCCTCAGCAATCCAGTGATCCTTGTTATTTATTTCCTTCTCTATTTAGTTTAAACTTTGTAGCAGATATTGAGGGGGGAAGAGAGAAGGAGGGGTCACCTTTATTTTAGACATAGCCATGATATCCCATTCTCCTTCTCTGGAACACAAACATTTGTTTTGAGCCTCTGCCCTTGGCAATGCTACTGGCAGACAAGGAGGAAGGAAACGCTTGCTCCATCTCCCCAGCTGTCCTTGGAAGCACTGTGCCAGAAGAGAGCCCCAGACACTTTCACAGGTTGTGAAACTCCTGCACCTGTGGCCCCAAGACCCTGCTCAGGGGATGGACAGCATCTTCTCTGCTCCTCAGAGACCTGGATGCAGAGCTTCTGTAGTACCCCCGGGCTGAATGAGCCAACAGGCAGTCTGTGTGCACAGCCAGCCAACCTCCTGCCACCACTGGGATTAGAAACCTATTGCCCACAGGGGGCCAAACCTATTCCTGGCCATCTCTGGAGTTCAGGACCAGCACCAATCCCTGTTTCAGCTCCACTGTTTTCTTTAATGCTCTTTCCAAGTGTAAATATAATAGGAGGGACGCAGAATGACGTAGGTACCCAGCTGCCCCGGGTGTGCATGCCCTGTCTGCGCACTGTGAAACCAAGTACCAGAAAGCACACCACGCGGCTCTGCAGGCAGTGTTCCTGCATAAACAGATTACTTAGCACCTGACCTGCACACAAGGACTTACAGTGCTAAAATTGGCAGGCTCCTACCATGAGTTAAAATGAGATAAGGGGAAAGTATTACATGCCCTAGGCTAATTACAGAGATTCCCATTTTAATCTAATCTGGAAATATGCTTCCAGTCTGTATTTCAGCTTGGCAAATTCTTCCTGTTTTCTGTAGCTTGCTCCTTTACAGCCGCATGCCCCCTTTACGCCTGTGCATGCCCACGTATGTTCTCCTCTAAGCACTGAGTTTGCAGGGTAGAGGCTTGGTCCTGCCAGCCAAGTCTTTTATTATAACTTCCACAAATCGAGAAAAAACAGCTGCTAAAATGGTCCTCCTCGTCCCACCACTGACACCCTCCAGGGTGGACTGAGGTGGGAAGTCAACTCCTTGCACTGATGGCACTTTGGGCACCCGTCAGTGACCATGCCCATGACACTGGTGGCGTTTTTGCCTCTCATACGTAGCTTTCCCTGGGAGCTCTGCCAAGGCAGCAGCTCCAGTTGCACAGTTGACTGCTGAATTATCAGACACGAAAGAGCTTCTGAACCCTTGTCTCCCTTTTCTGTCTCCTCGCCAGATTCTCAGTACTGGATTTACGATGGTGAGAGACGGGTATCTGGTCCCACTCCGATTGTGGAGCTGGGGCTCCCTGCATCCCCTGTGCAGGCAGCTCTGGTGTGGGGGGCTGAGAAGAACAAGATCTACATCTTCAGTGGAGGCAACTACTGGCGCTTCAACCCTCACACCCGCCAGGTGGACAACATCTACCCCCGGACCATGGCCGACTGGCGTGGTGTCCCTCAGGAGATCGACGCAGCTTTTCAGGATGAGTTTGGTCAGTGCAGCAGGGACATGGCCTGCTCTGGGGTGGGCGCTCAGGCTGACACCACTGCCCAGCTGGAATAACTGGGCAGACTTAGACGTTTGATAGTAGTGGATGCTTCCCAGCCATAGCACATGCCATATAGCGTAGAGAGAGGGGCAGCTCCCTCCAGTGGGTAGGGAACTGAGGCTTCTCCCATAAAAGTGAGAAGTTTTGTCATTATTAATTGCAACAATCAACAGTTACATATTTGATAGAGAGAATTCAAACTTCTGACCAAGAAAGCTGTTACCGCTCACAACAAAGAAAGTGATGAGAAAACAGCAGAAACACTGCCCACACTTCAGCTTAGGCAGCTGTCCTGAATGAACAGGCTGCTTTTGGTATTGCCTAGTGCTCCCAGATGTGCCCCATGCTGAAGACAGCATGGCAGTGCCACAGAAACACCAAGAACAGCCAGGGAGGGTGCTTGGGATGACAGGTTTGGTAACTGCCTCTCTCCTCCCAAAGAATGCAGTGGAACGACTCCCCACTGCTTCCAGAGCCTAAATCCCAGGTCAGCTTCCCCACAGTAACACATGCTCCGCAGCGGGTCTTCACAAGCTCCCTGTCACAGGCCCTGTTCAGGTCCTAGATGTCCTCTGCCCTCTCAGTGCCAGACCACTACCTGGCTACAGCATATTTAAAACCACAAGGAATATAAAATAACATCCTGCTCACTCTCCCACTAAAACTAAAACAGCGTAAGCTGCAAACCTGGGTTCAAGTGAAATGAATCTAGCAGCATTTCCTGCTTCTTCCAAGGCTCTCTTTCGGTGCTGCACATGCTGCAGACTGTCGACAAGACAAAATGCTAGGAGAGAGCTCAGAGCTGTGCCAGCCCTGTCTCCTAACCCTTCCTCTCTCACCCACAGGTTTTGCCTATTTCCTGAGAGGCCGAGATTACTGGAAATTCGATCCAGTCCAGGTGAAAGTGCTGGAGGGCTACCCACGCCAGATCAGCCAGGACTTCTTCAGCTGTACACCTTCCTCCAACTCTTTCAGATGAAGGGGGTGCTTGTGTCCTCCATGCTCCTCTTTCATCACCCTTACCTCCAGCAGCCACACAGAGGGTTCCCTCTGCCATTCCTGGCTTCCTTTCAGGCTCAGCATCTGACACACCACGTGCCTGTCACAACAAGTGACAAAGTTTGCTCCTCTCAAGTTCCAGCAGCCCCAGCTTCAGTTGCTATCAGTATAAAAGCATCTGTCATGTTCTTTGCAGGAAGAGCAGCCACTGAACCCTAATGTGGCCCCGCTCTTCCAGCAATAGTATCCTAAAAGCCATCAAGCCAGCCTGGAACAGGATCACGCTCTTCTAATTAACCTGGACCCCATCACCTAGAACTGATCTGATGGCATTTCCTATGTTTACATAGCTCACAACAGCAGCCCTTTGCTGCTCCAGACGTGGGCCTGGGAGGAGGAGGGCTTCCACCGGGACACCTCCCTCAGCCTTAGCCAGGGGCTGTGGACACTGACTGCCTGCAGAGGAACTCAGACGTGCGGCTGCTGCCAGGGTCACTTCACCAGGGCTGCAGCAGTGACTGCCTGGACCCTGCCACAGCCCTACTCCCGGGTTTATGTTGTATCGCTAGTCTGCGTTAGGATTTTATACCGATTTGTGTACAGACAAGGGGCCCACTTCCTCCCACGGTGCTGGGTGCCAGTGCTGGACACTGCCCCGTCGCTCCCTGTGCTCGTACCGGGCTCGGTTCCCCATCCTGGGTTGCTCACGGCTGCACTGACCGGTCCCGTACCACCGCTCCCGGTCCGCCCGGACACCAGCCTGGGGGCGGACACCTCACAGCCGCGCTCCGGCTCTTCGCACACCCCTTAGTGCCACATAACCTCATGCCAAAAAAAAACCCCCACCAAACTCAACCAAAACCCCAAAGGGGCTGCGGCCGATTTCTTCCCTTTACACCTTCCAACCCACCCGTGCCGCGGTGGGGACACCGCCGGGGGCGCGGAGGGTGACCGGTACGCCAGCCACGGGGGTGTCTCGGTGCCGGCCCCTCCTCACGAGCGCAGCTGTAAATGCCTGTACAACCCGTACCCGTCCGTGCGTGCAGTCTGTGTATTTATGTACCGCCCCGCACCAATAAACCGCATCTTTTCTAAGCGCCGCCTGCTCGGGCCGCCCCTCCCGCTCCTCGAACACCGCCCCTCGGGGCGGGCCCCGCCCTCCGCGCGCGCCGGGCGGGACCGGGGGAGGGCGGGACGCGCCGCGCCGGCGCATGCGCGGAGCGGCGGCTGGACTAGGCCGCGGCGCCGCCCGTCGTCGTTGCCCTCGCCGCCGCCGGCTCACCGGGACCCCCCTCAGGACGCCGGGCGCCCCCGCCGTCCCCCTCCCGCCGCCACGATGATGATGATGGCGCTGAGCAAGACCTTCGGGCAGAAGCCCGTCAAGTTCCAGCTGGAGGAGGACGGCGAGTTCTACATGATCGGCTCCGAGGTGCGGCCCCCGGGCGGGAACCGGGCCCGGGGGAGGCTGCGGGGGCAGCGGGGCGCCGGGCTGGGCCGGGGGAGCGGTCGGGGGGCGCTGGGGAAGGGGCTGAGGGGAGTCCTCCATGGACTCCTCCCCCCCCCCTGCTGACGGGGGCCCGGTCGCTGCGGGGGGCCGGACGGTGGGGTCTGCCCGCGAGCCTCCGCCGTGCTGGGACCAGTGCTCCCAGTAAGGGTGGCTCTTGGAGACAGGCACGAGTACACGGAGACCGGATCCTGGCCTGATGGCAGCCTGAGGCCCCGCTCCCTGATACTCCACTTGGGAACTCTGGTAGCACACTTGTCCAGAATTTCGGATTATTTGAGGTGCCGGGAGGTACTTAAGTCCCCACCCAGGCCTTTGTGCTAACTAGCAACACCAGAGTCAGCCGGCGCGGCTCCTTCAGCCCTGTGCAAACGAGTCTGGCCAACAAACGGCGGGGTGCAGCGCTGTAGCCCCCTGTGTCTGCGCTGACACTGTGTTCCGTGGTGCCGAGAGGCGGCCCTGCCTCCCTGAAGAGCAGCCTTACTGCAGCAGCAAACATCTGTGCTTCGGTGTCAGGGAAATGATCACAGTTGGAAACAGGAGGAAAAAAAATATGTTTTAGCCTCCCTGCCCCTTGATGCAAAAAAAGGAAATACTGGATTTGTATAAATTAAACTGCCAGCAGTGTAGGTTGAGCAGGGGCTCAAGGCCCCTCGCGCTTCCATGTGAAATGTAAAGTTTGAAAGAAGAGTTTGCAGTCAGCTGATCTGTGAGATTGCCATACCAGACACATGGAAGGGGAAAAGGGTTGTCTTTTTTATCTACCATTAACTTCTGTCTGTTGATGAGCACTGTAGAGCAACAGATATGATTAAAATAAGATCAAAATTATTCTTGTCAAACAAGGAATAAAAACCTTATTGTGTGGCAGTCTGCCAGCGTACTACCAGTCTAAAAATTTGATTTCAGAGTCTAGAAATAGTTCTGTTGTTCAGCAAGTCCTGCTGTAGCCTTCAGCACAGGTGAGGATTTTGTGCCAGGAAGAACAGAACTGCTTTACAGACGGTAAGTAAATTTGAAAGAGGATTATTGGCAGTGATCGCATTTTAAATGTTCAAAGGATTTGAAACGTAGTACAAGTCTCGGGGCATTTGCTGTATTCGAGCAATGTCTAGGTGGCACAGAGGTTCAAACTAAAAATGATAACTGTCGGAGAGCTGGGTATCTGGTTTGGTTTAACTCCTACTGAGGATTGTGCATGGCAACAGAAATTGGAGTAAAGAAAGATTAGGTTGTTCAAAAATACATGAAAACGAATGGAGTTTTTTCCTATTAAACGGATTATTGTCAACAGATGGGAGTCTTTTCATATCGGACTAGTAAAATAAGTGCTGATAAAAATTCGGTTTTCTGTATTACCGCAAAAATTGCGGTACTATATGATGCCAAACCCAGGGCGGTCAGTCTTATCACAGAAAAAAAAAAACAAAAAAACCTTAAGAGGTTACTCATACTGTTACAAAGAGCTGAATTTGTTTCAGCTTCTGCTAAAAATTTCTTACATGGAATACCAAGCCATACTGGAACACCAGGCCACATCTCCACTTTTCTTCTTGTAGGTGGGGAACTACTTGCGTATGTTTCGGGGTTCCCTGTACAAGAGATATCCCTCGCTCTGGAGGCGACTAGCCACAGTGGAAGAAAGGAAGAAGATAGTGGCCTCTTCACATGGTGAGAAGATGACCAAATGTTCTCAGTAATGTTTATCTGAAATCTGAAGTTTTGCCTTGAAATACTGTCTCTGGCGATTCAGAAGCTTGTGCACCTAATTTAGGGCTGTGTGAATCATGTCAAATTGCCCCAGTGGTGGAGCTCTCTGCAGCGGTGGCACTGGTAGCTCCTGGTTCAGCCTAGCAACAAACATCAACGGATCAAAACTGTTCTGAAATTGAAACATCCATCATGGCTTTCCTGGGGTTGGCTGCATTCATCACAAAGCAAGAGCCACCTATCAAAATCAATACCATAGTCCGGAAGAGACTTTTATAGACAAAGAGGCTCATGTTTGTCTCTTTTTCTCAAATAGGCAGGAATGTTGTGAGGCTGCCCCATTGAAAATTTGCGTCTTTGCTTAACTTTGCTTCTTGCAGGGACTGAATGTTTCTGCCTCTCAGAATTTTTTGTGGTGTGTTGCTACTGATGTGACTGCCACAGTGAGGATATAGCTGCCTTGGTGTTATTTTTGGTGGGAGACCAATAACGAGCAATTAAATTTCTTAGCCAGATGACTTGTTGTACACTCTTTAGACTAAAGCATAATAAAAATAAATGGTTCATTCTGGACTTAAGTCTCATTCCGCTAGTATCCTGCTGACCTGTTGCTTTCTTTTCTTTTCTTTGTCCCAACAGAAAATCAGCGCTCTCACAGTCCCAGAAGATGTAAGTCTTATCTGCGTGTTATTCTTAGCTGTGCTAGAGGAATCTCCACTGTGACCTTTGGTGCTATTACAATATATATTAACGTCTAATCCTCTTCCTCTGATCTCCCCCTGTGGTCGCCCTAATTGTGCATCCTGATCACATGCTTAACTCTTCTTCCTCAGAACCTTAGCGGGACTCTCAAATGCAGATGGTCTCTGTAATTCAGCAAGAGCTGTCCTGAGGTTTCTCCCCCTTTCCCAGGTCTTATCAGCTTTTCTGTTGAATGTTGCCTTTCTATTTCCAACCTTTAAGTCCACTGAGGATTTATTGTTTTCTGGGCTTTTCCTCCCAGAAGGCTGTGGAAGAGATTTTATATCATTTTGGCAGATGTAGGTGTGCGAGCTAAACCATGTGATTGCAAAGGGCAACTCAGGGTAGGAAAGGATTGTTTTCCTCTCCTTAAGTAAAAGCACATTAGATTTAAACTTTGTCTAATAATTATGAAGATTTAAGGACTTTTTTTTTTTAAATTTTGTTTTTGTAATGTTCCTTTCCATCTTCAGTAAATTTCACAACAGAAATGACCAGAGTCTATAAATAAGTTGCACCCTGGAAGAACGAGGTTCATCCAGTGGTAGTACCTGAGGGAAGTTCACATAATTCTAACCCTCCCTGTGTCTTGACTTTTAGTCCAAATGAAAGATGTTTTGAATAGAGCATGAATAGCATAGCTATACAAGGTAAAGAGATACTGATGCCTTTTGCAAATCTTGGCTCTATCTATGCAGCCATTCCACGGTGTCAGACTGCTTTTGTCTTTTGAATTGTATTTCTTCTCTAGGCTTTATGGTGGGAATTGCCATGTATTAACTAAGACATTCCACCCCTGTTCCCAAGAAAGTCACGTTTATTCCTGCTTTTTAGAGGGATGTCAAAACCTGATTATATTTCTTTAGGGCCAGGCATTGTGGGTGGGCTTCTGGTCGCGCCAGTGCAAGTAATCTACCCCAGCAGCAGAGCATCCTGGTGCGTGAGGGAGAGTGGAGGCTTCTGGCAACTCAGAAATGAGAGTGGAAAGCTTTGTCATCTCCATTTATTCCATGTGTACAAAATGCCATGTCAAAACCTTTCTCGAAAATTAAATGTCTAAGAGGTGATAAATGAAGCCTGAAGGACTTTTGGGGCACACACTCGTACCACTTGGTTACCTATTTTAGTCCCTCCTGCAGCATCAGGGAGAGCTTTTCACTATACAGCCTATTAATGCTACCTTGCTGTGTAGTACTTTTCCATGTTAATTATTGGCATCTTTCCTGGTAATAGATCATGGCTATACAACATTAGCCACTAGCGTGACGCTGTTAAAGGCCTCTGAAGTGGAAGAGATCTTGGATGGAAACGATGAGAAGTATAAGGCAGTGTCTATCAGCACAGAACCTCCTACCTACCTCAGGTAACTAGCGTTGGCGAGGGCCAAGATCAGCGTGGAGCTGCTTGGAAGATAGCAGCTTGGGGACAAAGAGCGAGAAATTGCATAAACCTAGGCCATTGTGCAGGGGGGGTGCTTGCCAGTCTGGGCTAGCAGTCGTTTGCAGTGTTGGGCAAATGAAGATCTCCAGACCGTAGGGATTGGGTTACTGCCCACGTACAACAGGAAGAAAAACATAAGTGTTTGATGATACAGCTCTTTTTGCAATTACTACATTCCAGCTGTAACAGATGTTTTGCAGAACACATTCTCTGCACGTACTGCCTTCTGGAGACCTCCCATTTCTCAGCAGTCCTTTTATAAAGTATAGACAGAAAATCCAAATATGAACCTACTATTTATAAGTGTGCCTGGATTCATATCTGATGAGTAATTGTGAGCTGGACAATGGGCTTCCCAGAGGCTAGCATGGAACAATATTGTTGAGGGTTCCAGAATAAATAGCAGAACTCATAATAGGAGTTTAAAATTATACTATTCCTTAAGTAGTAGCCATGGTGCTCAGGGTCTGCAGTTTAACATATGGTTGTCGTCTTCAGAGAACAGAAGGCAAAGAGGAACAACCAGTGGGTGCCGACGCTGCCCAACAGCTCTCATCACCTGGATGCAGTGCCATGCTCAACAACAATTAACAGAAATCGCATGGGCAGGGATAAGAAGAGGACATTCCCTCTGTGGTAAGACAGCTTCCTGCTTCTGAAAAGTGGAAACAGTTACCAAAATGACACGCTGCCAGGGTAGTGCTGATGAGTTAATGTAATGTTGTGATTCATCTCTAACTGACAAAAGACCTACGGGTCACTAATTTGGAGGTTCTTAGTTAAACTATATGTCTTGAGGCTCTTCTTTACAGCAGCCAGCCATGGCTCAGAGAGGAGGCTTTCCTTTTGTCAGGAAAATGGTTTGTTCTTTTCCTGATGAGTTCCTTCTACCTTCTGCTGATTTGCTGAGCAGTTGTCATTTGAGGAGCCTGCAAACCCTCTCTGCGGAGGGCAGGCTTCCTCTCACTGACATATTCCAGTAACTTTGATGTAATTTATTCAATGGAAAATGCTGCTGTGGCTTGTGACTTTTATTTTTCATTATAAAAGTAGAGGAAACCAAGATAAAATGCAATCCCGGAAAGCTTCCTTCTTTTATTTGCAGGAATGTATTATGATAGATGTAATAAAAGGTGATAAACTGGTATTGATTGCCATAGCCCTGTAAGCTTGCATTGAGGAGTCAGTCTAAAGACTGATCGGGGAGTTGGCGTGTGGGGATTGCTTCCAACAAGCATTGCATTCCGTCTATGGATGCCAGATGTGTCATGTGTTAGTTGCATATATCGTGTTGTTGCTCTTTGTATTAGCTTTGATGACCATGACCCAGCAGTGATCCATGAGAATGCATCCCAGCCGGAGGTTCTGGTTCCAATCAGGCTTGATATGGAAATTGATGGGCAGAAACTCAGAGATGCGTTTACATGGAACATGAACGGTATGTAGGAAGAAGAGTTTCCTGAGGCTGGAGAGATACAGTTGTATCCATCACCGAATACGAAAAGAGAACAAGCATGAGTGTGCGTGTCCTTGCCCTATATACACAGAGCTTTAAAGCTTTCCCACTTTGGACTGTATTGAGCTCTCATGTCTCTTAGTGAATGCTCTGCCACTTCAATGGGTTGCAGTCTTTCCTGGACATGTGTAATCTGAAGAGTTTAACTGGCATATTCTCCTGACCCAGTTCATCAGCTCAGCATTCTGAGACTATTCTGTTAGCTGAGGTACCTTGAATACAAAACAGCTAGTGTGTATGGCTTCTTTATGTATGTGGATTATTAGACAGTAGCTATGTGTCTCCATGGAGCAAGTAAATGCAGCTGTAAATCCCTGGGTCAGTGTGCATGTCCTTACAAACCTGATAGAAAACACCGTTTTAAAAGCAAAAGGTGATGCATTTGGGATTCCCGTTAAAACACTGTGGGATTAATTTTGTGTATTCTGTAAGTGGCAGACATTGATTTCTAAGAAAGTTTACAGTGTCTCTTCATTCTTGTTCTGTATCAGAAAAGTTAATGACTCCAGAAATGTTCTCTGAGATTCTTTGCGATGACCTGGATTTGAATCCTCTGACCTTTGTCCCTGCTATTGCCTCTGCCATCCGACAACAGATCGAGTCATACCCAACTGACAGCATTCTAGAAGATCAGTCAGACCAACGAGTTATTATTAAGGTAATACAGGAAGGCAGTAGAATGAGAGCTGAACCATTTGGGTTTCTTTGGGTATGTTATTGGGGAGAAAGAGTACAAAGGCTTCCCTCGGAGCAAAGGAGCTCTTAATTCCAGTCCTGTGTCCAGATTGCGTGTTGACCTTTGTATGGAGAACAGAACCAAGGTGGCAGATTACTAAACATTCACGTGCCAGCCCCTGTGTAGTTCAGTGAAAGCATTGTCAAGTCCTTTTGGAAGAACTGAAACCTGGTGAGCAAAGCTGAGTTGTCTTCATGCTACTGGAATTCAGAATTCGGTTAAGGAGCTCTGCTGATGCAGTGAACAACTAGGACTTCCCTTTCTGCTTCTCTTCTCCAGCCTCTTCCTCCTCAGTTAAATTACCTTTGACAAACTATTGTGAGAATGGAAACAAATTACCTGTTTCTTCCCTTGTCTCCAGCTAAACATCCATGTAGGGAACATCTCCCTTGTAGACCAGTTTGAATGGGACATGTCAGAGAAGGAGAATTCACCAGAGAAGTTTGCCTTGAAGCTGTGCTCAGAGCTTGGCCTGGGTGGGGAGTTTGTCACTACTATTGCCTACAGCATCCGGGGACAGCTCAGTTGGCACCAGAAGACGTATGCCTTCAGGTACAGAACTGTCATCTTCCTAGTACGGGTGTGGGTGTGTGTTTATACTTCATGGGTGTTCGCATCAGTGAATCTTGTAACAGCTGACCTGATGCAGAAAGTTTCATTTGAAATTGGTCCTTACGTCTTGCACCCATTCTATCCTCCTTAAGATTGCTTGTGCTTGTACTCCAGTATTTTTTCCCTGTGGGTGTAATACAATTCCAGGACCAAATATCGATGAAATGTCAGCTTTTGCCACAGAATGAAAGGCTGTTGTAATTAACAGTGACCAAATCCCTTGTGTCTCTGTCTTCTAATGTATGCTAATGATAAGCTCCGGATACATTTCTGTTTCGTTGTCTTTGCCTGACTTGGGCCATACACTGTCTCAAGCTTTGGTGTTTTGAAGTAAGACTGATTGAAACTGTAGCTCTCTACCCTGGCTGACTTTAAGGTTGGCTTGATCATAGGCCCTTCTCACAGCTGGAACGCAGCAGTGTCAGGTTTGATTAGTCAGCTTTGTAACTTGTCTCCTAGTGATAATCGTTTCCAGTTCTGCCGTGCAGTGTTCTGTGGTGAGTTACTATGCATGTTGCTGAGTCTGCAGGCTGTAAGTATCCCTCAGTGTGCACTGGGAGGTTTTGTGACCTCAGGTCATGGTGACAGTTGAGGAAGTTTGAGAGTTCAGCAAATGATGTATTTGCAGAGGTGAGGGAATAGTACTGTTGACAGTAGTTTTGCAGAGGTCAGTTCAGGCAAGCAGGATGACCTGCCTGGGCAGCAAAGGGAAACATGCCCAGCCCTGTCCTACCTCAGGGAGAGGGGCGATGAGTTGTTGTGGGGTTAAGCAAGGAGGAGCTGGAGGCTGTGGGGCAGCTGCTGCTGCCATGAGCTCTGCTCCTTCCTCTTCCTCTGTCCGAAGGTTTCCTGTCTGCTCAGCCTTCTGTGAAAAACGGGCACTGATCTGCTCTGGACCACTTGCTCTTCCACTAGTCTCGCTCTGCTTCCTCTGGAGGTTATTTTTATCCTGAAAATATTCCACAGCAACCACTTGGCTCTATAATGATCCCCAGAGTGGTTCATATTCAAAAATGGAAAGGGACTCTACCACATGGGAATTAAACTCTTCTACTGAAACTGTTAGATTGTGTGTCCAACCTGCTGTTGTCCCTTCTCACAGAGGTGGGGAAGTGACTTCTACCTTTCTATCCACGACAGCTGACTGATATTTGCAGATCCAGCATGGGACAACATCCAGCTGTAACAACAGAACAGTACGTGTGCGTTCCTGAGAAATGATGGGAACTTGGAGAGTGGTAGATGGGAGTCTGAAACCTGTAGTACTGCCTCTCCTTCCCTGCTGCAGGGTGCATTATAACCATGAGAAAAGTGAGCTAGCGCTGTCTATATTGTGGCCTGCAGTAGCAGAGAGTGACAGTGCCCCTGCTGGTAAACGCAGTCCTTGGAGCCAGCATGAAGTAGGCTTTAGTCTGTGCCTTAAGCTAGCTGTGGCAGGGAGGGAGTTCATTTCCAGAAAGTTTAGTAGTACTCCTTGTTCCTGGGAGTTTGAGCTTTCTTCTTAATACCCTCCTTGAAGTAGAGAGGTGGCCCTGCTCACACCATGCTGGCCAGGAAGCCCTCTTTACTACTCACAATTTATTTACTTTCCCAGTTAATCTACTTCTACAATTTTTTAGCATACTGCCTCTCAGCCTACAGGGCATTCATCCCTAATTCTTGTCACTTGGTGTCTCAGAGGCAGGCTTTGAATGTGTACACTAAATGTTCTCCCTTTTTACGATGCTTCTCCATGTATTGCAGATATCGGAGTTAACATGTATACAGATTGATTTCTTAACTGTTGCAAGGGGGGTTAATTTTTGTCTTTGCTTTCTCTCAGTCTTTGTAACTCGGAGCGAGTAAGGTTTTAGTCAGTGCTGCCCAGGCTCTCTCAGATATATCAGATTAATGCCAACTTCACACTATTCTCTCTAAAAACATGTATCTGGCTATAGTTACTAAAGAGTGCTTCCTTTTAGGGCTAGTTCAAACAGGTAGATTTCAGGCCTTCTTTAGACTGTTGCAGTATTGCAAGAAGGAGAATAAAAAACTAGGAAGGGAACCCCAACAGAACAAAGTACGTAGACATGAGCTGTTCAGGGAGGAAAAAACATCTAATTTAAACCTTGTTTTGTGTCATAGTACAAACATGCCCTCCTCTTCCCTTTTTTCTTCCAGCAAAGGAGTACTTTTGAAACTTTACAGTGATTAATGATATTTGGGTTCTGTGGTTGGTTAGTTCCTGAATTCCCAAACCACAGGAGTGGTGGTTGCTCCAAAGTCATTCCACTGATGTAAGGAAAGGGTCTGCTTTAGATGTATCAAAAGAACCTTAATATCTCGAGGGACTGGGGGTTTGAGAACTCATGTGCCTCTTAATCATCTGAGGGAGAGGTGAAACTGTCTTCTAGTTGATGAAAGCCAGGGCAGTTCTTTCAGCTGGGCTGCTCTGTGCAAAACAAGGAGATCCTGGAAGCCCAGTGGAAGGGGAAGGACTGGAAGCAGACAGGTAACTGATACTTAGGGGATTTTCAGGGGGATGGCATGCTACGATGTTTCACATCTCGGTACTGAGCATTTCTAGTGGCAGCACACAGCACTTCATAGCCAGAGTTTTGCCTTGGAGACCTGAATGATGGCACAGGTTCTCTGACACATCAAACCCACGCACCTGAGGAGTTAACCCTTTCCACAAGATGTTTCCCTGCCCCAGGTGCATGTCCAGGACACTACTGCCAGAGGCCTGGGCCCTAGCAGAGGGACTGTCTTGTTCTACTGGGAATCTTGCAGCTGGCAGTGTATTCCATGTCATCTTGATCAAAAAATTGCAGGGGAGGGGGAGCTGTCTTACTTTAGAGGTTGGGAGATGAGGGAGGATTTTTTCGGGTTGATTCTGTGCTATAGAAGTGTGGTATCTGAGTTGGCTTGCAGTTAAGTTATGCACATGAGGCTGGCTTTCCAACCCCCATTTAATTCTAGCCGGGGCTCAGTGTTAAGCATAGTAAATGAGGTAGCATTTAGTCTGGAATGTGTAGCAATCTGGCGCTAAGATAAAATTCCTGGTTTTGAGTGTTGCTTAGTGGATGTCAGCAGCACTGGAAGTAGATTGACTGAAGCTTCCTCCCAGGATCAGATACCAAAGGCTCTGGATTAATTTTTCATTGTAGCATTACTTTGAAGACTTGTTATTCTAGAGTAATAGCTTTGATGCAGACTTTGTCTGTTCCCATGGCGATTAGCACTTGAGTTCCTTCCTGGGGGATGGAGAGGGCTGCCCGTGAGTGCTGAAATCCTGTGCAGGGAGGCATGTCCCTGGGGAGGGGGCCGGATGTGTGCGCACACCTGCTGGAGGGCTCCTCACACACACACACTTTGTGCAGCTCAGGCTGAGCGGCTTTCTAGAATTCAAAGCAAACATTTACATTGTGAGGCTCCTCTGTATTTATGCTGGGCTTCCGGCTCCACTGTCAATATTTGGGAAGCTACTCCTGGTCAGTTCCTGTTGACTTTTACTGAAAAGTGGCTAGTGAAGCAGTAAATATTTTTGTGCATGTGATAATACAGCTGGTCAGGGCAGACAGGTCTCTTGAGGAGCAGATCTTGTGATCTGAGACAGAGCCTGGTGTTCCATTGCTTGTGCAGGGAGTAGCCACAGCCTCTGGTTGCAACAGCAGGTCGTAAAAGACTACCCTTTCCATGGCAACTGGGAGAACAATGCTTGTTCCACTGTCAGGCTCCCAGAAAGGCAGACTTTTGCCAGGGAAGAGCTGTCAGAGGCAAACTACAGCTAGGAAGTCAGAGTTGCAGAACGGCAAAGCTAGACAAAGAGCCCTGTTAACAGTCCCTGCTAAGCTGCTGCTCTGGGAGAAGTGCTCCCAGCACTAATAAACTGGTATGAGCTTTGCCTGTGCTTTTGGGGTTTGAATGCTGTCAGCCAGTTACATCACAGCCTTTGTGGGAGAGAACTGCGTCAGCCACAGTTGCTTTGACAAACCTCTCTCTGGTGGTGAAAGGAGATGGTCATAGTTGGTCTCCCAGAAACTTCAGGCTCCACAAGATTGTAACCATCAGTCCCTGGTGTATTTCTGGGAACTAGACTGTACTAAGTGGGGCTAAGAATGAATGCTTAAGCCTGAAACACTGTAAATGATGCTCTGTTGTCTTGTGTCTCGGCTGGGAACCCAGAGGAGTGCTCTGGGACTACTGATGGATGTTGCTTTGTTGCCTTCTCCCCTGCCATGCAGCGAGAACCCTTTGCCGACTGTGGAAATTGCTATTCGCAACACGGGGGATGCTGACCAGTGGTGCCCTCTTCTGGAAACCCTCACAGACGCCGAGATGGAGAAGAAGATCAGAGACCAGGACAGAAATACAAGGTGCTACCACTCGTTCAGACAGTTCTTCTTCTGGCCTGTCTCTAAGACAGAAGTTAAAAGCTTTGATGTTTGTCTTTCTCTACTGAGAGCCAACTGGCAGGATTTCAAACTTGCACACCACAACAGAAACTCATTTTGCTTCAGGATATTAAACTGTTATCACCTTGCTCCACAAACATTTAAATCTCTACTTTAACCATCTCCTGCTTGAAGCAAAGTTTCCTCTTTTTTTTCCCCCTTTTTTCTTTTCCCTGGGTTCTCTGCTTGTGCAGGGGGATTTATTTCTATAGTAAGGCATTCATCAAAAATACTGGAATTTCATGCACTGTCATGCTACCTAGAATCCTGCCACAAGACTTCCTTTTATGCAGGGTAAAGTGCTGTTTGATGTAGGAATGGGCAAGCTCCCAGCTCTGGCCTGACTGATGCCGACCTGTTTGCCAGCATGGGAGCACCATTGTGATTCCCAGAGGAGCTCTGCCTGCCAGAGAGACCCACTGAGCAGTGTTCAACAAGCAGTCAAGAGTATTTGCTCCTATTTGGTGAAATTGCTCCTGGCAGATACAAATGAACTGCTAGAATATCTCCAAAAGATACATTGTGGGAACAGTAAATATACTGGCTCAACTCTTTTACAGGAATTTTTTTTTTTTTTTTACTGCTGATTAACAGTTTCATAATTATTTTGCTTCTCAGCTATGGCCAAATGAATAGTTTTCAGTAGTGATCGGTTCAATCCAAGTTAATGAGCAAAAGTGCCCTAAAAGCTGTTACTGAGAATAGTGTCTTAGCCTTATCAATGGGGGCATTCTCAGGTGACCAAGGAAGTCTGTCTTAGGCAATAAACCTCTCTACAGAGTTCACAAAGCTGTGGCAGCCTCCCCAGAAGTATTGGTTTTAGTAAGACTTCACATGACTGTAACACAGCACTTACTGTACCTCTCTCTCTCTCCTAGGCGCATGAGACGTTTGGCCAATACTGCTCCAGCCTGGTAATCTTCCTGTTGTGACACTGGTGCTCTTCCTACAGACTTTATCCCTACTCCTTTCCCCAAATGGATCTAGGATTGGCAGGGGTTTTTCTGTCCCTGATGGGGACGTACATTCCACTTGCCAAGAGTTCCCAGTACTGCTGACTTCTGCCCCCACCCCCTCCACCTAAATGCCACGTACCAAGAACGCTGCATTAGCACATGATCTAGCAGAGACCTGTGGCAGCTGTTGGAGCCCTTATATACCTGTGTGTGGACAGTGTAAAGATTCTTTTGTATAGGTGCAACATGCACTATTAGGGCAACTTTTTAAATAAAAGGAATGCGTACTACTTAGGTTGAGTTCATTAAGTTTGAACAAATAGTGAATCTCACCATGTTTCATGGTGTTCTGGTTAACTGAGCAGTCCTGGGGCCTAATATTAATGCTTTTGGGTACAACGCTGGACACTCACATGCATTCAGTTTTCCTGAAGCATGGTGGAAACAGAGTGCTTTACTTCAACAGATAAAACAGCCCAAAACCTTTTGCTGCAGGGGAAAGTGAGAATGAGACTTAAAATGAGAAGCAACAAACAACTCTGTAAAGGACTGGTCTGTTACCACACTTGTTGCAGTCTGTAATGAACTCAGTGAGGAGTTCAGCTGGCTTACTTGACAAGGGTAGAGCAATTTAACTGAAGTCACAAACTTAACATTCATTTCTATCAGATGTCAGCCTGGTGTGGGTGAGCCCTTTCTTTTTTTTCTGTGAAGTCCACATCTGGAAAACAACAAAGTCTCTGAACTGGTGCAAAAGTCAAAGCCTGCAATCACTAAGACTGCAGCTTCTCTTCAGCGAGTGGCTTTGCTGGGGTCATTGTCAGCCCCTATAGCTGCCAGTTACATTGTGCAGAGCACCCAAAGTAAAGTGGGTGTCTTAAATACCCTTAGCATTGCAGTGTCAGGATTTTACAACCCTAGAAACAACCTGTCTGTCTTTGGGGAGTTTAAAAACAGAAAATCCATTGAAATGAGATTAAAAAAAATTCAAGGTTGCTTAAAAAACTAATTAGAATCTACCCTGCTGTTGAGGTACACCGGCTCTTTGATAGAGTGCCTACCATTCACTGCCAGAACTGATGAGTGTTGCAAGCAGGGCAGATTTTGCTGGCAGGCTGACAGTTATGTTTAGGCCTTTATGATAAAGCCAATAGGTTTTATGATCCTTGCTGATCCACCCACACTGCTAGCACAGTCAAAAAAACACTTTCTGGCCTGAATTTATCATGTTTAGACTTGAGTAATGGCAGAGCTAGTTCTGATTCCTGGGTGGGAGGGAACTTTTTCCAGATGTTAGTCTGCAGAAACCAAAAACTTGCAGTCTAGCAATAATATTATTGCAGCCTTATCCTAGGCTGCTGTGCCAGAGTGGTACTCCTTATTAGAGAGGCTGAAAGGTTATTTCAGCAAGTAAGACAAAACCTGGGACTCCTGCAGCATCTTAGCCTCCCATGTAAAACATATTTTGCCACGTGGACATAAAAACTCCAACTCTTCCTGAGAACACTTAAGCCTCTTTGTTATGGTCACATACTTCTGCAAGCAGCCTCTTCAGGGAATTTGACCAAAACAAGCATGAAAACTGCTATAGCCCTAAACTAGCATCTGTGGTACAACTTTTGAATCCCTGTGAAGCTTGTGGTTACTTAACCCTAAAGTTCACAACCAGGTATGGACACACAAGGACTGCAGTGCATTTACAAGTACCTTCCCCTGCTTCTCAAGCCCCAGAAAGGCTGTAGGAATTGTCCCTCCAAGCAGCCAGGGGCAAGGCAGGGCAGTCCAGGGGGCCAAGTCCCAGAAAGATGAGAACTACTGTATTAGCACTACTAGGGAACAGCTGGGAGTAGCTTTCTTGCTCTATAATCACAGATCCTTAGGTTCATCTAGTACCCTAGCTAAAAGTGAAACCCAGCTTTTGCATTTCAAAGTACCATTTCAGAAGCAATTTAAAACAGAACATCTGCAGACTTCAAAAACAAACTCCAGGGACTGAAGCACCAGCTCTGTGTTATTTGATCATGTGCAAACCACAGGGCAAGTACCTGTTGAGTCTGAGGCTGCTTAGCCCTTAGTACTGCTGTGTCTTCTAGAACAAGATCACCATCTGTACCGTTCTTTCATCCTCTTCCTAGAGGGGAGCGTAAGTGCAGCAAAATAGCTTGTTCAAATGAAGTCTGATTTTTCATAAAAAAAGGTGGTTTTGTGGGAAGCCCACAGGGGAGAAGGGGCTGTGTGGTTCAATCTTCCTTTGCCACAAGGCTTCTGTATCATTCTTCTTAAGTGGATGCTGGTTACTCACATTTCTCTTAGTAGTTTTAGTGGTGGTTCACAAGCTTGTCTAGCTGAGCAGACAGCAACACTGCCAAATGAGCTATCCTAAAATACAATGTTTGCATATTCACTCCGAAGGCTTTGAGGTCTGGTACAAACACATGGTGTACTGCATTAGCAAGAATGATCAAATCCATTTAGTACAGCTGTTCATGGTAGGGA
The DNA here is from genome assembly GCA_003993805.1 of Himantopus leucocephalus. Taxonomy (NCBI): domain Eukaryota; kingdom Metazoa; phylum Chordata; class Aves; order Charadriiformes; family Recurvirostridae; genus Himantopus; species Himantopus leucocephalus. The sequence continues at coordinate 10,417,236 of RSEF01000015.1, forward strand.
CTAATTTGTTTAGTTTTCCTCTAAAATTCAGATGTTTAAGTTTCAGAACTAAAAAATTCAACAAGAGTGGAATTACACTGCGTGTGTAGACAGCCTTTATTACTAGTGTCAAGTGCCACTTCCAGTCGCTGCCTGGATCAAGTGTCCAGCTCTGTCCCCTCCCAGGCATCTCTTTGTCCAATTAGACATCGCCCACCCCTTCTCATGCTCTGCAGTCCTGCTGACAGAAGAGGGGAAGGACATCTTCCAGCTAGCCTGAACTTCACTCTGCCCACCAAAAAAGAAAAGCCCAAGCAAGCAGCCTGACAGTTTTAAGCAAAGTCCTGATGAGTACTGGCAAATTGCTGCCTCAGCCTCTGGCAGAAATGGACACACAACTGAAAAATAAAGACTTTAATGTAAAGACTCTTTGGAAACAACAACCACCAAAAAAAAAGGGTGGGGTACTTGGAGGAAAGGAAGAGGCTGAGTTGCATTCTATCATGGTAGAGTAGGGAGTACTAGTTCATTGAAAGCCCACAAAGAGGTCTCACAACAGTGAGAGCATTGTCTTTGTACAGAGGGCAAGAGTGATCTGGCACACAGCAAGTCATTAACAGCAAAAGAAGGAGTAACTGGTTTAACACCCCATTTGATACTTATTCCCCACTGGGTAACTGAGGAGCCATCACAACTTCCCACCCCTGCCCCGAGAACACCTCTATAAGCATTCATCAGCTCTTCTGTGCAAAGCTCTGTGGAACCACTGGGTACAAGGGGAAGATGAGTTACCCATACAAACAGTGAAACATTACACATCGGAATGGCAACTGGTGTTATTCCAGTAGGATCTCTGGGCCACGGCGTAAGTCCAGCCAGAAGAGAGAAATTTGGCCACATAGAGAAGTCCTCTGAGTTACTGCAGATGCTGCTGCTGGTTCTGGTCTTGGTCTCTAGGTTGGTTTTCTGGACGATCCTCAGGGAGAGGGTTATAGTTGGGATCCTCTTCAGGTGTATCAAATACCATCTTCCTGGCAAGTGACATGCCCATCACACCAAGCAGGCAGGTTAGGAAAGTGAGCTGAGGACAAGTAAAACCCCCAGCCCTTCTAGGAACATCCTAGTTCTTCCCAGGGCTTGGCTGCCTGCCACAACCAGCCGCCTATTGCGCCAGCATTAACTGGTTTTTTGCTCAGCTCAATGTGTAACAGTGGCAGTACCTGCTTCCTTGATCTCTAGGTCAGCTTTGATCCTTAGTGTGAAGCAGAACATATTCTACAGAAATACATCAGAAAAAATCCTACCAGCACCTAGCATTGCTACAAGCAGCAAGAATGCTCCGGTTCAACTAGCAAAGTTTAAGGTACCAGCAGTTCCTTTGTGGACCCTGTGCGTGTAGATAACATGCAAAGTGCCAGTGCTTTCTGCAGCAGAGGCATAAACTGTTGAGCTGAGGCGCCAGCAGCATGCAATTGCATCCTATCATCACCCCACTGTCCCAGACCACAGTTTGCTATGAAAGTGACCCAGGCTGGGAAGCAGCATAGCAAATCCCAGAAAGAATCAGCTGTACTTACAGGAAGCCAGGGGTTAACAGCAACTTCTTTCCTCCAGGCTGGTTGGGGAAAACATCTTCTAAGAAATAATAGATGTGACCCACTGCAATCCCTGGGGAGAGATGTCACCAAGGTCAGGCCCAGCTGTGACTTCTTTGCCAGCTGAACCAGAGCTGCTGGGAGCTTAAGCAGGATAAAGCTCCAAGAATCCCTCAGCTGTGTACCCGCACCCCAGCTCCCACCAGAGTCACCTATGCTGCAGTGCCAGAAGGCCAGGTTGTTTGCTGCGATCGGTGCAGAAGCAGGCAGGGAGCCTGTCAGCCTGAAGGCAGCACCAGCCACCCAGGAGACCAGGCACAGCACAAGTGTCAGGCAGAGCTCACCATACACAACTTCTGCCCTCAGGGGGGGATACAGCAAAAGGCAGGTCACAAGCAAGAGTTCAGCCACGAGGTTGGACACCCAGCAACCTCAGCCAGCTCACTTTAGGAAACCCACCACCTTAAATAAGATGAAACCAAGACAATGTGATAGTGCTCCAGTAGTGTCTATGAGAACAGAGAGCACTGTGGCTGCAAAGTGCCCTTGTTCCCAGCACCCATCAGCTCTGACTTACCCAGTAAGTCGATGATGATGGAATTGCCCAGGAGCAGAGAGAATCCCATCAGGACCCAGGGCAAGAAGGGGGCCTGGAAGTTAAGAAGCCCAAAAAAGTTCATGCGGATATAAGGGTTCCTGCGACTCCACACATACACCAGCATGATGGTGAAAGCCTGGCCCAGGAAAAACAGGCTGGCAAAGAGTCCAAATAGCTAGGAACTACCGAGTCAAGGAAAAACCTACCCACCCTGTGCACCACCTCCAGGCAGTACAGGGTGCCTTGTGACAAGGGAAACCCAGGAGTACACAGTGTGAGACATTGCCCATGCCACCAAACCTTTCCTGGGCTGACCGAGATGTACCGATCCCCACCCACACATTGCATTTCCCTCCCTGCCACCCCCAAACAAGACACCCTTGAGCAGCACGTACAGATTGCTCACTCCTTAAGCTACGTTCTACAGCCAAAGACCACAGAGCTTATACAGTCACCTCTACAAAGTGACCATGAAAAATGACCTTTGGAGAAGGCCCTTCATATTGTTACAGCACTTGTGAGCTAGTTTTTAATATATGCCACACATCCCATCCAGTATTTGCCTTCTACAGGAGAATTTCAGCAGTGAGGTGGCTCTTGCCATTCACAGCCCTCTTCTCCAGGACACAAGGAGGCAGCTGGAGGCAAAAAATTCCCCTGCCCTTGTTGCAGTTGAACTCCAAATCTACCTATGGCCGAGCACAGGACTGCTGCAGGCACCTGGACACTCACTAGCTAAACACCCAAGGATGGCCAAGAGCCATGAGAGTTCACACAGCTTCATGCAGAGCATCGTGGTGAGAGCAGTGCTCTGAGCATAAGACAACAGCGAGACATTTATGCTTGGGAGGGAAATATTTCTCCTCATCCAGACTATTTTGTCCTACCATAAAAGAACTTCTTAAGAAGTGTGACAATATCTCCAGCCACTGACAGGCTGCAAGGACAAAGTGCTGGGCTCACACTGCCTGGTATGCTGACAACAGATGGTATGTGGGCACTCCTCTCCACGGACTCCATGTTCTTCCCTTCAGCTGCAGCTCAGTTTTTTGAGCCAGCCTCATGCCAATTGTAGCTGTGCTGCCCACCAGAGCTCAGACACTGTTGTCCTGTTGCAGCTGGATGGTTTCCCAGAGCGTAACAAGGGGCCTCCTTTCAGGCTGAGCTTCCCCAGCACACTGCCGGATCTCCTCTTCTGGGATCAGGCAGCTGATTGCACACCCCTTGCCAGGTGCATCAACACTTTCAGAGACACCAGCACAGAGACACCCTCTGCTTGAGGATAGGATGGCTCTACAGAGGGATCTGGACAGG
>RSEF01000015.1:10420821-10445183 GCA_003993805.1 Himantopus leucocephalus
TTAAAGGTCCCTTCCAACCTCAACAATTCTATGATTCTAAGTACAGGCAGCTTTTCCTGTATTTTGCTTCTACTCTAGGTATCCTGGGTGAAGCACAGGCCAGGGGACAGGGGTAGGCAAGACAAGGTGCATAAGTTGTGCCATACAGCCAGAAGTTGCCCTTCCATGACCAAAGAACCCCACATGCTCAGCAGAGCCCTGCCAGGTCTCAGGTCATGAGCCTGGCCGGCCTGGGGCACAACAAGGCTCTCTGCCCCATGGCACCAAGAAGGGTCACAAGCCACCTGTCCTGCTACTCAGCAGGCAGGTACCTGCTACAGACCTCACAATACAGCTGGGATACAGAGAGCTAGCAAACAAGCCCCAAACTATTCACAGCACCTCAGAAGACACCAAAAGAGCCTCAACCGACTCAAAAGGATACTGTCATGAGAAACCCTCCGAAGAGGAACATGAAGACAAAGTCAGCTGTCCTTCCACGGAAGGAGCCTTCTTCTAGCATGCGGCAGTACCTGTACCTGAGAGCAGGAGAGAAGGGAGGGGTTGCAGTATAGGAAATTAACAGCTGGCCACCCTGTGTCCCCACAGCATGACTTTACAAGGAATAAGCCAGCTGCAAGCTATTTCATCACAGGAAGCTGTCAGCCAGGTGTCCAAGCCCCAGAGCAGAACAGTGCAAACTTCACCTCATACCACTGACCCCAGGGAAAGAAAGAGGCATCAGCTGTGCTCCAGCCAGAGCTCACCCCAGGAATGGGCACTGCTCTCCAGCATGAGCTACAGCAGCACTGCCAGCTTCTTCAGCCTTTTGGCAGAGGCTGCCCTGCAGCAAGCAGAAATAGAGGTGCAGGACGTGGCCACAGTTGTCTGGGGAATGCCTTCAATTCAGACCAAAAGAGCCAAGGGAAGAATCCACAGCCCTAGACTACTGCCAAGACAAGTCAGCCTGAGGAGGAAGATGGACAGGAGGGAATTGCATCTAAGCCAAAAAGGGAGCAGAGAGCTTCACTAAGACCAAAGGATACAGAAATATCATGTTGAAAAAGAAACTGAATCCCAGGGGCCCAAAAAAGAGGAAGTTGGTGATCAGCCTCCATATCTGAAAGAGAAGAGAGAGGAGAGAAAAGGAGGTGGACAGACAGATCTCTCCCCATCACATGTACAGCAGCCTATCACCCAGTGTGGCATGGGGACACCCACTCATGCACCCATCTGCTTAGAACTACCCAAGGACAGCAGACAGCTGCACATGGGACCTCCCTCCATTGCTCCTCCTGGTGGGGGGGAAGATTCTCCTACTTTTCTCAAGGGAACAAACAGCCACAATTCAGCACCCAGAGCCAAAGTAAATCACCATTCATGCCTCTCTACAATAAAGCCTTCCCCACCCAGTCCCAGACTGGCTGGCCAAACATCTCACTCAGTGTCACAGAGAGGGAACTGACAGGTTTTGAGTAAAGCAAAAAAGGAAATGCCAGGATGGTATATGACAGGGAAAGGCTGGAAGAAGTGATCTCCATCCAGGCATCTGTGACAAGAGGGAACACCATGGTGGCAACCCAGCTCCCACCATCTAGAGAAAGTTGGGGTAGTGGGAAAGAAGCCCCTTGGGATCATACAGCACTCCCTAACCCCCCCGGGGAGCAGGACACCCAGGGCCCAGCCTGTCACACCCACCCCTCTCTGGGAAGGGGCAAGAAGGGCCCCAAAGCCTGGGCAAGGCCTCACCTGGAACTTCCTGAAGATGAGGTCGGGGTTGAAGTACAGCTGGAAGGGGGTGATGAACTCCAGCTGCTGTGAGAGACAGGCAGAGCAGCTGCCACCCACTGCCAGGCACCCACTACCCTCAGCCAGCCCCCCAGCTCCCCCACCACGGCACCCCCTCAGGGACCCCAACCTCCCCACCACAGCCTCCCCCTACAGGGACCCCTCGTGCCCTCACCACGGCGGCGGTGGTGAGGACGCAGGCGGTGGTGTAGGCCCGCGTCACGGCCGGCATGCCCAGGTACTCCTGCGCGAAGCCCTGGTAGGCCATGGTGCACGGCAACAGCGCCTAGCCGCGCCGCGGGCCCTTTAACACCCGCCGCCGCGCCGCCGCGGCCACGCCCCCGCGAGCCGCACCTGGCCAATCCCGACGCGACAGGCGGCTCGAGCTGACCAATCGAAATACGCCTCATGCCCTCAGCCTCCACCCGCCGCCAACCCGGAGGGGACCCGCTGCAGCAGGTGACGGGCCGGGAGGGGGAGAGCCCCTGGGGTGCCGCCCCCTGGGGGCGGGGCGAGCCTCCGCAGCCAATGGCAGCGGGCAGCCCCGGTGAGCGGCAGCTGAGGGTCTCTGGGAGAGGCCGAGAGGCGGGGCGGCTCCAGCAGGGAATGGGCGCTGGGGGGGGGCGGCGGCGGCGGCGGCTGCGTTCGGCTCTTGGGGAAAGAGCCGGGCGGTTCCGCTCCCCCCCCCGAACTGTGTCAAACGTTCGACGAAGCACTGTGAAAGGGTGATCTGACAGAGGTCTGCGTAAGGCTGACATCCCCTACTCTGGTGCTGACGGTGCCTTCCAGAGGCTTCGGGTGTCCGAGGGAGGAGCGGGCCCGGTGCCGGGTGTGTGCAGGGGAAGGCCGAGCTGTCAGCAGAGCCTCAGTGAGCCCCGAGACTCCCCTTTAAACCCTCAGTTAATGGGGAATGAACTCGCCGGCGGAGGGAGGAAATCTTTGTGTTTTCCAGCACCTCGGCCCTGACTGACTGCCCTGTGATGGAGAACAAAACCCGGCTGGACGATGAGGGGACGGGAGGTTAAAGCAATGTACGGGGGGAGAAGACAAGAGGCAGGTGGGCACCGTGGGACCAGGGGACGGTTCCTGAGCGCCCCGGGGCTGAGAGCCAGCTCTGACCTGGCTGCTCTGGCGGGAAGGAGAAAGCGCTCCAAGCCAGAGCTGCCTCGGGGATCCTGGAGCCAAGGGGGAACTTGGACCTTGAGCTGCCACAGCGTCAATAAGCCTGGCTGAGCTGTTACAGGCTTTTGGTGGGAGCTGGGATGGATGTGAGAGCTCCGGCAGGCGAGGAGAGCTGAGCTTACAAGGAAAGAGACAGTTCCTCACCAGGGCCGGGAGCTCTGTGAAGGGCTGCCCATCTTCATGTGGCCATTTCAGCCCAAATGCCCCACTCCTGCAGCTCGGCCCTTCAGCATGCCGCAGAGCTGGCAGCCCCAGCAGAAGGGGCAACTGAGTCAAAGAACTGAGAGTGAAGAAATGAATAACGAATGAAATAAAGGAATAAATATCCTGCTCCTTTGGATGGGGGATTAGAGGTTTCCTATCTGCTCTCACTGCCTGCGGGCAATGCCAGCCAGAAGCTGAATTCAAGCACTGTGATTCCTGCCCCTTCCTTGTTTGAACCAAGGCGGGAGTTGAACACTGGGAGCCTCTCTGCTGGAAGGAGGTCGTCATCCTGGAGCTCAGTCCCACCAGCTCCACAGAGATGAGAATCCACATGATCAATCCCACTTACTCCCTGTGGAGGACTATATGCAAATCAGACATTGTATGAAATCTAAAAAAACCCCATCAGTTTCTCATTTTTCTTCTTTTCCCTTGTTTGCCAGCCAAAACTTGAGAACTCTTACTTGTCCAGGCTTCTATTTAAGGCCTTCTTTTCTAAGATTCATGGGGGGAAGGGGGAAAAGTGATGAAATGCATTGGGAAGCTCACTGTCTCGTGCTGGAAGAGGCCAAACAAATCTCTGTGACACCACCAGTTCCCAGGCTGCTTTCTGCCCATGACCTCACTCCCTTCGGAGTTCAGCCAAGCTGACTTCATGCACTACAGTACGCCCAGGGGCAGCTTTAGTCTTTATTACAAGCCTTGTCACATTTTATGAGTTTTGGGAATTATGTCCTTCCACAACTTCACATCAGCCTAGACGCGTAGCCGAGTTCACATGATACACCTTTGTAGTGATGCCGACATGCCGCCTTCTATCAAATCACAAAATCTAAAAGCCCAGAAAAAAGCAAACCCAAACTCTTTGTCTCAGCTGCAAGAAGGTATGAGGGCCTGCCCAAACAGAAACACTGCTCAGGAGTTTCTTTGCTGATTTCTTCCTGCCTTGTCCTATTGTCCTCCCCCTGCCCAGGGACCCAAAGGAGATGTAAGCACAGGTCTGAGCACCAATGTTGCACCGTTGCTGTCTGCCATCTTCCGCATTCCCCTTCCTTTTGGAAGCACTTGAATTCATGTCAATGTGCAGCATCAGTTTCAAAACCCAAGACAGCAGAAACTCAGAGTTTCCATAAAAATATGTCTGATGCCCAGACTTCAGTCTATTTTGGATGGACTTTGAAAAAGGTCTCTGTCTGGGGGCTCTTGGAGCTGCCCAAGGCACTAATTGGAAGAACTCCCCTCTGTAACCTTTGCTCAAGTCACTCACAGGAAGAGCTGAAACATGGTGGCACCAGAGGCAGCTCTCTTCTCCAGACAGTATTTACCCATTCTGCATCTACCTAGTGATAGTAACCTGTTGTACTGTGGACGTTTACAATCCACAAACCCACTCACAAGAAAATATTCCTGGAAAAGAAGAACTAGCGTGTGTTGCACACTCACCACTGTGGATTCATTTGGCCTTTGATTTAAAAATCTATATATTTTCTGAAAGGGAATGGTTTTGCACATACACAATGACAGACCACTACTGGACCCTCCTGTTACCTCTGTCTTTGTTTTCCCCATTTCTGGGGTGATTTTAAGGAACATGCAAACATTTTCCTGTGATTGCAGGTAAGCTTAACCCTGCAACAGAAACTCCACAGCTTCCTGTCTCGGTTTCTGCAAACCAAAATAGCAAAGAGTTAGAAAGCAAAGAAAAAAGCTATTAAGTCTCCCCATGAGTTAAACAGCACATAAACCTCAAGAAGGCACATGAGCAAAGATAAATGGGCTGTTACAGTGTTCATCTCTTTTGTTTGTAGTAAATTATTGTGTGTAATTCATGTTTCCTGTCCATAAATGCCAGAGGAACTTGAAGACATGGAATCCATTCTAATTTAGTAAAGACAAAAACAACTCCTTTTGAGCCCATCTGGAACTTGTTTTTATCGTAATTGTTTTGGGCTCTGTAACGAGTTTAAGATCTAACTGCCCTCACTAATTGTTTCAAGAATAAACAGATGCTTTGTTTAAAGGCAGCAGCCCCCATTTTGCCCAGCACAGCACTCCCTGGGGTCGCAGGATGAAAGGAACTGTGTGCCATGTCAGCACAGGCCTTAACGAGCATTGGCGCCCTGGCCAGGGGTGCTCACCCCTGTCAGCATCCGATGGGGCAGGAAACCAGCCCCCAGCCACGCACTTGATGAGTGTCCAGACGGTGACATGTGTCCTCTGCTTTTTAACATCACTGGCATTTTGTTTGTAAATTAATCTGATGACCTTTTGCAATGTGCCCTACTGTGACAAGGCATACCTGGCCTGATGACACATAGGCACATCCTCCAGCTGGGCTATAGGGCACACAACGGAGAGAGTTCATTCCCTGGCCACCTAACCCCAAGCCCCTTGGCTGGAGTAATGCTCCATCCCCCTGCAGTAGAGACTCAATTCTTTTCTTCGTTTGAACGCAGGGATACCTCCCCCACCGTCCACTCATCCCCCACCAGGATATGGGACTATGCAAGTTCTGTACAAGGTCTCACCCACCCTAGCACTCCCCAGGACATGCCATGCCTGAGATCCCTGTTAGCCCCGGTGTAGAAGAGGTCACTGCATGACTGGTGCACTAGGAACATATTCAGAAAGAGCAGCACTGAGGTCCCCTACAAGTGAGCCACAACAGCCAGAAGGACCTTACTGGAAGGTTATTTCCGCTCTCAGACTCAGTCCTCGGTGGCATGGACAACAGGTGCCAAGATCCACCACAGAGTAGTCACTAAGAGTTTCTGCTCCAGTTTTGGAAACAAGGCTCCATGAACTGGCTCTGCATAGATAAACTGTGTAATCATAACTGTCTGAGGCACTTGAAATGTTTACTTTTCAATGCTTAATGGCCATATATAAATTCTTTCTCCTTCATTGAAGGATTTCCTGTCCCAAATCAGCTAACTCTACAGTGTGATGGCCAAAGTCAGGAGAAAGTGAATCATACAGAATTGGATGGGTTTTTTTATTTGTTTGTTTGTTAGAAAGAAACTAAAGATAGCACTTAAGGCTCAGCCTTCCAAGGACATATGGTTTGCACAGGGTTTGCTGTAAATCAAAGTTTATATTATTTTTATTTCCTATGTTTTTAGTTCAAAAATACAGCCTTGCATCTGGCATATCATGAGAAAAATCTCACCTAAATCTCCTTGTGCAGACCCTGATCACATATCCAAATAAAGCACCTCTTCCAAAACAGCTTCTGATCATGAGTTGAAGACATCAAGCAAGAAAACATCTGTCTCTTTGCCCAGTTATTTTTTTCCAGTGCTTAATCATTCTTGTTAAATTCTTCTGCCTTGTGATCTGTCCTCCACACCATAGGTCACCTCCCACAGCTGTCAGTGGGGAATATCCTTCAAGGGCCTTTATTTTGTAACATCCATTTCATAAGCACTGTGGCCAAATCAACAAGAGAACTGAAAAACAATGCTTGTTTCTTATAAAAAGAGGTCTATGTCCAGCTCACAATAGCAGCACGTACAACTGAGCATGCTGTCAGCTGTTGAAGACCCCTACAAGGAGTCAGAAATTGTATTTGTACTTTGGTTTTCACCAGAGGCCAGACTATGTGTCCTAGTCCAGGTGCCTCTCAATAAGCCACGGGACAGCTCTAATAAAAAGCTCTGTCTGAAGTGAGTCTTAAATAAGAAATCAGGATGAGTCTGGGACTCAGACACTGCTGTACATATTTTCCTCTCTTCTGACGGGAACATTCAGCGACATTTACTGCTGTTTGGCAAAGTCTAAACGCTCTTCTCTTGCACACAGGAACAGAGATTTTGTTCAGCCAAGCAGTTTGTTCTCTCTGGCCTTCAGGTCACCCAATTTCAACTAACTGCCTGCATCAGTGTCTGATACAAAGAAGGAAGGAAAGGGAATAGTTGAGCCACAGTGTGACCGACAGCTCACGATGGACTGAGAAAAGGGTATTTCAATTATTTTTAGTATTTTGGGCTTTCTCAGTTTTCCCAGAGAAGGTCTATGGCTTATCAGGAGGATGAAAATGCAGACTGCTGATCCAACACGCAGAACATAGAGCGGTTCTTCTGACATCCAAAAATCCTAGCTGGCAAGGAACAGCAGCTAGTTCCCTTGGCTGTATCAGCTCTCGTGTCCTCAGAGGACTCAGCTCCCATGTATCTCCGCTGGTCTGGAAAGTATCCCAGTGACTCTGTGTGGTAGCAGAAGCTCTGTCAGCATTCGGTCCCTGCCCTGAGAAACCTCTGCAATGAATCCCATTTCCTGAAGTTCTTATACAGTGTCTTGAACTTACATAAATTGTGGCTTTTTTCTAAGGAACATTAGTGAACTGCTGGAACTGAGAATAACGGTGTCACAGCAGGGCACTCATTTCCTACAAAGAAAATCCATTTTAACAGCTAAGTTCCATAAACATTGCTTTCACCATAAAAACATCAGACCTGCTGGATGATTCTTGAGAAAGCTGCTTGTTTGTAAATGATGTTATTTGTCTTCTGTATCTGAGTGAGTCCTGCAAGAGTCAGGACAAGCAGACGGAGGTATTTGATATGTCACTGGGATGGTCCTTACAGGAAAGAGAGAAGAGTTTACAGAAATAGCCAGGCTAGAGCTTGGGAGATAGCCAACAATCAGCCAGGGAGCAGCTCCAAATCTCTTCTGCAGTTTACAGTGTGGCTTTTGTAGGGAGAATTCATTCTGTAGATGCAAGCTTCACAGATGGAAATGGACCCTCTTTTCTCCTCTTGCAGTGTAATTGCAGTTGGTCCACATGATCCTGGGGTAAAAACACTCCAAAACACAGGAACATCTCAGTGCGTGGCAGATCAAAGAGCACATGTTGATGGTCTTTCCTAATGGCAGGATTACTACTTATTCCTGCAGTCAGATAATTACAGGCAGAGACTGCCATCACATTCTCCAAATAACTACTTTCCCATGCTTATGGCATCATATTTCACCTTGATTATGACAGGTTTGGGTTCAGTGAAGAAGTTTTTGAGGGAAAGAAGGTGGTAGGTCCCCGCAGTGGTGCTGGAAACCTGCTGGGTTTATGTGAAGGCTTCCAAAGCCAGGCCTTTGAGTAGCTGCAGTGCGGTGGTTATACCCTGGTGACAGACCCCAAGACTGGAGATTTCTCATCTACACCAACTGCGACTCTGAAATTGTAAGAACTCATCCTAAGGACTGAACATTTGGACTGCTGTTTTTTTGAAGGTGCAGCAGGAAGCCAGTTAGAAACATAACCAATATGAACACCTGTCAGCACCAAAGCATAAGTCATATAGATGCTATGTAGAAGAAAGAAATCTATCCATCCAATCCTCAGCAAGGCAGCTGTTACTAGAAAAGACAGAGCACAACCTCCAGGAACTTCCACTTCCAGCTAGCCAGCTGCACACGCAGATCTAGCCACAGCGACAGCCAATTTATGCTGCTTCTGGAACAGAGAGGCTTGTCAACAGCCTGTGCCACAGTCCGCAACACCTCACGGCCTACCCACAGGACTTCACTCATCTCTTGGACCTGTCATAAGCTCACCTGCTATTTCCCTTCTCTGACCCGAGACTGCCATAGGCAGCTGCTTCTCTTAATTGCACAGCTTGCAAGCTCTCTGGTTTAACCCCCACATAAAAGCACCAGGAATGGGAAGAGAGAGAAGATAACTGCACAGTTCACGGAATGTGGTGTAGTTTAACCCCAGCCCACAGCTAGGACCATGCAGCCATTGACTCGCTCCCCCCTGCGCCCCTCCCCAGTAGCATAGGCAGAAGAGGGAAAAAAAGGAAACAAAAAAACACCCCTCATGGGTTGAGATAAAGACAGTTTAATAGAACAGTAATGGAAGAGAGACTAATAATACTAATGGTAAAAGAATATACAAAAAATGTGATGCAATACAATTGCTCACAGCCCAATGATCAATTGCACAGCCTGTCCAGAGCAGTGATTGTGGATCCCTGCTTCCGGGACAGCCCCCATTTATATACTGAGCATGACGTCTGTGGTGTGGAATACTCCTTTTTCCAGCTTGTCCTGTCGGTGTTCCCTCTCAGCTTCTATGGGAAGCTGAAAAAGTTCTTGACTTAATATAAGCATTACTTAGCAACCACTAAACCAATATGTGTTATCAATATTATTCTCATACTAAATCCAAAACACAGCAGCTACTAGGAAGAAAATTAACTCTATCCCAGCTGAAACCAGGACAGAAGGTAGAGGTGAAATAAGGAGACGCTTGAGGAAAGCCATTGGGAGGCCCAGCAGAAGATGCAAACCCATGCCCTGAGAGCACCTGCCCTTGTGCATTGGTATCCAGTGCCTCTAGGATTTCCTTTGGATTGTGATGAATAATGCCTTAATCTTCTGTGAAATAGAAGAATGTGCACATAGTTGCCTTGGAAAAATAAGACAATGCATTGGTCTAAGCAGGCAGTCCTTGACCAGGTCATTGTAGAAAGATATATTTCTGTGTTTGACTGCAACAGAAATGAGACAGATGGATCAGATTCATGGTACTCAGGCCCAGGGAACGGATGGAGACCAGACTCCCTGGGTAAGCTGCATTCCTTTGCCTCTTATCCAACTAGAGACATGCTTTGACATGTTTGCCTCTGTTTAAGGAGCTAGAAATGGAATAATCCCTTAAAGGCTCCTATGACACATCTTAGTGACTAGAACAACCAGGTACACTGGTAGCTGCAAGGCTGAAACTCCTGTATGCCATCACCTGAGGGGACAAAGACCTGCACTAGGTGGTTCCTGCTTATAAGATGATAGGAAAAAGGAGAAAGCTCTTGCCTAGTACAGAATATGTGTTTTTCTTCCTGGAAGAGAACTCCCCAAACCTGGTCTCATTCAGAATAGACAGCAGGAAGAAACTAGAGCTTTCCTTTTTGAATGTATTACTCTTCTTGTTACATGCTGCCTAAACTATACATCAACCGCTGTTAACTTGTACAGTTGCATACAGTTAACGTCTATTTCCCCAGTGAACAAGTTATAGTTTAGGAAGCTGTTAGAAGTAGTCCTCTGATCCCTGCCACACTCCAGAGGCAGCCAACTGCTGGCATGTTGGATTGAGAGCCTAACACAGGAAATGTTGTACTTCTCCTGCCACTTAGTGGCTGCAGCTGATGCAGCACCACGTCCCTACTTACACATTTGTAAGAGAATACTTCTGCAATGTGGAACAGGTTTATATTTCCATTCAGGTGTAGTAAAACCTGGGTAGGGACAAAGGAATTTAAAAAAACCTTTTCACTTATTTTGAATACTTTGAAATCTGTCAGGCCTCTCACAAATTGCACTCTGCAGCATGAAAGGATGTTAAATACCTTGATTACTCCTAAAGGCCAGATATTTTGTGAAATAGCAGCTTTGCTGTTATTGCTGGCAATGCAATATGCCTCCATCTCCACTAGGCCCCATCTCTAGGATTCATGAGTATACACCATTTCTCACTGCTGGGGAGTGCCTTTCTGTTTTACAGAAAGAAGCAAGCCTGTCATTGCTGTTACTGTTGCCCTGCTGTCTTCTGCAGCTTACATGGAAAAGGGAACCATTTCTGGAACAATAAGCACCTACCACTTGAGCCAAACCCATTACACAAGGCCTGTCAGCTACTCTGTCCTGATTAAATGATGCATAGTTAACAAGGGAAGAGTATAAAACCGACATGCTAGTGAAAGATAAGCCAAAAGACAAGATGAAAAGCCACTGAAGAACCCACTATTACAGTGGGATGAAACCTTTTCGACTTATTAGAATTTAGCTGGAGCCTCTTGAGGGTAGAGGAGGGGCTTCTACTGCATAGAGTTATTTAATTTTTAACCAAGGTATTAAAAAATAACTGAGTTTCAATTTTGTACTCCCAGGGTGTGACATAAATCCATTGTACGAAGGCTCCTCCACTATGCGTCTGTGAACAACTATGGTCAAACTCAGTTGATTCCTCAGTTGATCAATATCTCCCAAGCACAAAACCAGTTATAGTCCTTGGTTTAATCAGCCCCCGTTGCCCTCAGAAGGTCTCTTCCCTCCACTCTCTGAGGCTGTAGGGAGAACAAGGCTTAAAGAACAGCAGGATAAAGCTGTGCGAGAGGGTGTGACAACTCAAAATGAACTGAGAACATTTTGATCAGATACTTGTTATTCCCCCAGCAGCCTCCTCTCCCATGCCCACCTCAGCACTAGCTTTACCTGCAATGCTACATATTATGTAGATATATTACATATTACGTAATATGCACTTTAATATCATGTAATCATAGAATCATGGAACAGTTTGGATTGGAAGGGACCTTAAAGATCATCTAGTTCTAACCATAGTATATAATGTAATACATATTATGCATTGTGCACTTTAGAAGCAAAAAAAGTCACATGGTATATGTAAAAGCAAAGCCCTCTGCCTCCTGTGAATTGAAAGTCAGAGATAATTGTTTGGTGACAAAATTGAGTGCTGTAAGTGCTGCTGTTTGCTCTATGCCAGCCTATGGAGAGGGAACAGGGCTGCAGCCTTCTGTGCATCAGTGTACAGTCCCTTGTCAGCAACAGCTGGATTGCCTGTATGTCACCAGGACATAGACAGGAGTACAGCGAAAGGGCTTGGCATAACACAGGATTTGAAAGGTTTGGGCTTTGTTAATTTCTGTCACTGACAGGACCAAGGGAAATAGTCTGGTTTGTCTTTCAGATTCTAGATTGGGTTTCAGGACAAATACAGTCAGAAAAAAAGCTGCTTTGATCATGCTTAATCAGGCAAGTGCTACTGGGCAACTGTGCCAGATGCTTTGAGAGGTAATTTATGCTGTAAACCATACTGGCCTTCAAGAGGCTTTAGACAGCTCTGGATCTTGCAGAATCATTTCCCCAAACTGTCATGTACTTCAACAAAATTAATTGAACTCTCTTGCTAATGAACGTGCAGCCCCACTTTGAGAATGTAAATCAGCTGGCAAAACACCTGCCAAGTCAAGTGTCTTATCCTAATGTAATGGGTGACTAAATACACATTCCTATGCTGGAGATTTAAATAATCCTTTAGAGCACTGCTGAGAGTACCAGAGGCTTTGGCAGACAGAGGAAAACCTACCAAAGAGGATGAACAAGCTGCAGAGACTGGTAAAAAACATCTATTTTACTATTATTGTTGAGAGATCAATTTTTTAATTTTAATTTTTATAAGGTTGTGTAAATACGATCAGATTCTTGTAGAATTATTTGTCCAACTCATCCTTGGGATAAAGCTGACAGACTAATGGCTCTCCTGGCAGCTGCAAGGCACCACAGTGGCTGAGACAATAGTGCAGAAACCGGGTGTTAAGGAAGGTTTGGGAAGGTCACCTTGTAAATACAGCTCAGCTCTGAGCACAGAGCTGTTTGGTGACTCCTGAAGGGAGGAGCAAACCATTTTGCCTTAGTCCATGGTCACAAAAGAGCTCTGTGATACAGGACCTGATAGGGGAGGTACTCTATAATGAAAGCAGGGAAATGAGCAGGAGGGGTGTTACATCCCTAGGCGTTGTGATTAAAAAACAAGAAATGTGCTATAGTAGGGAGAGGAAAACTGTCTCACTTGGAGAACTGGAATAGCTGGAAAGAGCAGAGATACCAGGTGCACAATCCTTAGCTCAGGTCTCGGTAACAAGACAGGGAAGTGGTGTAGCCAAGGAAAGTGCAAGCAAGTGAAACGTACCCGCTTCTAACTGGGACAGGAGAGAGCTCAGCCTCTTCCCGCTGCAGGGTTGGAACAGTCTGGCTTCGTTCTGTCCTGGGAGAACATTCTGTCTCAGACTGCTGTGGAAGTTCTTTACAAGAAAAGGCTTTGAGGAAAGGATAAATATAAGATTATTTGATTTTGTGGTTTTAGAGCTATTGGGAGGCTCGACAAAGCTTTCCTTTTCTTTGGTAGATGGCTCTGTAAGAAGAAAATGAGCAGGTAGAGCAGAAAGAGCTCCCCAGCATTGGCTTATCTAAGTTCTTCTCAGGGTCACTGTGGTCATATTCATGTAGCAAAACAGTGTAGCCTCAGGTGCCCTGCACTAACTGGTGAACAGCCAAGCCTGAGCATGGGCTCTTCGTGTCACCTGCTGAGCTGTCCCACTGGGAGGGGTTTGCAAGCAGGGGGCTGGCAAAGACCATCCTGGCCCTGGGCCACCCAGGACATTGTGCAGGAGGTGTCAGGCTAAAGGCCAGGGGCCCACAGCAAGCTCAGAGTGGTCTTGAGACATGGGACAGTGCTCCCAGTCCAAGGACACTGTCAGGGCACAGCTTGCCAGTCACACAATCTCACATATGGATGGGGAAACCAAAGGCACAGGCACAAAATAGTTGTGAACTGACAAGGATGAGGGGGGTGACACAGAGAGAGACCAACAAATAGGGTGGTGTGACTGCAACGAGGAAGGGATGTTCACTGATGATGAGGTGAACATGGAGACATGGTGCTGCTCACACTCAGCTGTGCTCCTCTACAGAAGCTGTAGGTCAATTTGAAGGCAGAGTCACACAGGAAAGTGTCCAGGCAATAGTGGCAAGAATGTCCTGAGGCTTACAAACATTACAGAGGAGGAAAGATCAACAAAACTGTCTAGACAATTTCTACACACTGTCCCTGGCTCTCCACAGTTAGTCCCAGTGTTTTTCTGATGTATGACACCCATTTATACTATAACATTCATCCTACTGCAAGGAGAAAAAAGATGCATGGTTTTTGCTCACAAGCCTACCAGTGAGCTCTCAGTTGCTGTACTGTGTCAGCCAGGACAGCTTGTTCTACACCCTCCAGAGAGGCAAGAGACCTCACGTTTATACCAACACCCTGATCCAGTGATGCTGCATGAAGCAGCCCCTTTCACCTGCCCATGCTTTCGAAGGCATCACAGCAGTTTTAGATGGCAATATAAGCAATGGGCAATACCAATGAGGAAATGACCTCAAGGAGACCAGAACATGGCATAGGGCACACGGTCTGCCATATATTTCACCTGTATTATAATACTGAAAATGTAGAAAACATTCTGGCTGAATACGCAATTGTAGACTGCTAAACACAAGAACATGTAAGAACAACTGTGTAATGAGAAAGTTCAGCAGAGAGATATTGTCTTCTCTGTATAATGCGTGAAGCAGCACAGGAAAGGCACTCTATTTTAAACTAAAATATGTGTCATTACTATTAAAAGGTAGAAGAAATAACATGCCAATGAATCAGAAATGAACTGGATATAAATGGCCATGAGAAAATCCCCCATACCACAGGGAAGCTCCGTCCAACAGAGCTTAGCTAGAAATGAGGCAGAAGTCATTAAACATGGGCAATGCTCCTTGAATAATTCATCATGTGACTACAGGTTTTTGTAATGAATTGAATTAATTGAAGCTATAACACCAGTTTCTACCAGTATTTACTGGTTTTGCACTGACTTTTTGTAAGCATACACATTAAATATTAAACCAAAGACATTTGTGGGCCTTTGCCCCAATGGCAATGAATTATTAATACTATTCTACAGGAGAGTGAGATAGTTTAAAAATCGGGGGGTGGAGGGGTGTCCTGTCTTTGGCACCTCTCATTTTACAAAACATTTGTAGCCTATTCTAATCTTCATTTCACACCACTCAAAGTGTGAATGGACCAAATATCTGTTGAGCCATTGTGTTCTGTGCAAGGAAGCCATGCATTTTCTATCCATCTTCTTCAGCTTCAGAGCAAGATCCTGATCCTGACAATATGTGCTGCTGGGATTGGAGGCACTTTCCAGTATGGTTACAACATCTCCATCATCAATGCTCCAACGTCAGTAAGTACTGCTAGTCTGAGAGCCTCCTCCTCAAACAGACACTTCCCAGGCGTCCTCAGTCTGGCTATAAACAGTGGCCTGCTACTGAAAATATGCAGTCTGCTAATACGGAGGGTTAGAACAGAAAGATGTGTTGTTCCTTCTGTATAATTCACATCTAAGGTACAGGACTTTGTTATCAAAAGCCACCCTTGAGCAGGACCTAGTGTCACAAGAATTTATTCAAAAGCCTTAGTTCAACTGCTTTAGCAAATCTAATTCTAAAATTTTCCAAACTGCATCCTTTGAAATCAACTTTTGCCCTTAAAGCTGGACCCATTAAGTATGTTTTTAAATTATCCAAGATAGCTACATACAGATATAAACCAAGTACAACTTCTCAACAGCTACAGTTTTACACTCTTAAACCTCTGTTAAAAACACACCTAAGAACTGGAGGCCATTTTCAACCAAAGGTTTGGAGGCATGAACACAGAATAAACAGATACATTAATAAGGAAGCTTTCACATTTCTCAGTGTCCTTCATCTCTATGTCATGGTTATGCAGCACTGTCCTTCCCTCTCAGTACATCCAGACGTTCATGAACGAAACCTGGCTGGAGCGCACAGGCGTTCCCCTTGAGAGCAACATGATACTGCTGCTGTGGTCTTTCACTGTCTCTGCATACCCTCTGGGAGGACTCACTGGGGCTGTTGTTGCTGGTCCCATGGCCATCATGTTGGGAAGGTAAGAGGGTGCTGGATTTTAGTTTAAGCTTTGCAGCTTCCATTAGTCCAAGAGGAATTATGAGCCCTACAGCACAATACCCATTGTAGTTAAAAATCGTGAAAACATGTTTTCTATCACAGATCAGTCTTCCATTATCATTTTGAGCTGGCAGGAAGAAACTACCAGATATGGCAGTATTTCATGTCTCAAAATCCAACAGGGAACAGTTCTTTTCCCCATATTACCTTCTTGTCATATTTTGAGTGCTACAAGGATTTCAGCTGAACTCCGTATCACAGTAACCACCTACAAAATCACCATCATTTTTGTGCCCAGTTTTCTGCCATCCATTTAAACAGGAAATCATGATGGAACAGGGCAAGGACTTTTCTTCAAAATTAACTGAGGCAATTGATAGGAATGACACAGAAAAAACAGGGTGTTTGCAAAGAGCAGTTGTTGCATGCCAGGTCCTCATGTCTCACAGGTGTATCCACTTTTTTGACTGAAATATTTCAGGAGGTATTTGTTAGACCTTCATAGTTGCTTTTTTTCCCCCGTGCTTGAGTGTCTGAAAAATGCTTGTTTCTCCTCACCCATCTTTCATACACAGCTCTATCCCCAGTTCTCTTCAGAAAAAAAAGTTAGCGTAACTAACATAAACTAATAGGAAATTAGATTTTGCCTCCCTCTCTCTTGACCCCAAAATTTTCCTTGATGTGCTATCACTTTGGTTTGTTCCTGTTATATGATGAAGCAGGCACCATTATGATTTGGGGTGGGGCTGGAGGACTGTCTCCCATGGCTCACTTGGTTCATGGTTGTGAAGATCTGGAAAGGATATGGCTTCCTTATCCAATGAAAAGTTTAGAGATTGCACCTTGTACTGCCTTAGAACAAAATCATATCCCATCATGAATAGGAGAAAAAAAGACTGACTTCTGAAGAGTGGGTAGGGCGGTGAGTTGGGACTAGAGAGAATTACTGGCTATTATGGGTCGATAGTTCTCTCTTTTTTTTTCCTGGTTTTGGACATAAATTCCTCCTGGGACACATGAAATCTTTCTGACAAAAGTTTCATAAAGATCGTACTATTACGTGAAAAATGCCTGTTTGAACAAATTAGCATTTTCAGACCAAAACACACACGACTTACTGAATACTCCTCTCCATTCAAATGGGAAACTGTGAGCGAGTGCAAGAGCCATGAATCTGGGTGAGGACCTCATTGTGCCTTCAGTGTGTCTAAAGTCAGCACTGCAGGGACACCCTGTGGTCATGCTGGCAGTTGGAGATGACCCTAATTGTATCAGCCATGCAGATTACCTGTCAATGCTGATTCCTGCTTTCATAACCAGACACCAAAACTGCTGATCTGCCATCTGCACACAGACACCTCATGTAGGGATTTGGGTAACCAGGATGTTCTATGGTGGAGCTGAGCAGCCCACCTTGAGCTTCCAGGCATGGCAGGTTGGATCTGCCATGTGAAATATTTTATCTGATAACTAAATCTGACACACATGTGCTCACAACTGTGTCTTTTCTCTCTAAAGGAAGATGTCCCTGCTGCTGAACAATGTCTTCGTGATCATAGCTGCAGTCTTGTCAGGATTCAGCCGAATGGCAAAATCCTTTGAAATGATTATGCTCAGCAGATTTTTTACTGGCGTGAATGCAGGTACAGCAAGATGAGAAAAATAACGGGGCAAGCATGTATCAATTAGAAATAGAAGATATTTAAGTAGGAATGATCTAAAACATTAAAGCAATTAATCCTCTAGTCTGACCACACACATGTACGTGAATGAGAAAGTTGTATACACAGATTTTCTATTTTCCTTCTAAGTACTCTTTTTTAAAGCATGCACAGGCAGGTTTTTTTTGTGTAACATACATGAGAGTATCTGTGTGCACTCTGCACACAGGGAGGGGAGCCCTCGGCAAAACTGAGCTGAAAATCAATCCCTATCTGCTTGTAAGAATGTTATCAGTCACTCACCAGCATGAGCAACAACATTAAAACTTTTATAGAAGTTCATCCAAGGAAATAATGATTGATACAAGTGACTTATAAATATGATCTTCCCCCCAAAATGGGGGACTAGAGGGAAGCATCACTTACAACTTTGGATTTGGTGCTGAAAAGACCACAGGACTGAGGCCCCAGCACGCTTCAGTTTCATTATCCACTACTACTTACGAGTACGGAAATACATGTTTAGTAGCTTATACAGTAAATAAGAGTGAAATTGAAGGTTT
The DNA here is from genome assembly GCA_003993805.1 of Himantopus leucocephalus. NCBI lineage: Eukaryota > Metazoa > Chordata > Aves > Charadriiformes > Recurvirostridae > Himantopus > Himantopus leucocephalus. The sequence goes on from RSEF01000015.1 coordinate 10,438,766, forward strand.
AGGTAAATAATAAGCACTGGTAGATCAGTCATCACAGGGCCTGCAACAGAAGAGTCCAGCTGGCAACCTCAAGAGGTGGCTGACTGCATTTGTCCTCATCTGCTCTGTCTACAATCTAAGGTCAGCATTTGTCTGCCTTGCCCAGGTGTAAGCATGAACATTCAGCCCATGTATCTGGCGGAAAGTGCCCCAAAGAAGCTCAGAGGAGCTGTGGCCTTGACCTCTGCGTCGTTTACAGCCCTAGGGTTGGTGCTGGGGCAGGTTGTTGGACTCAGGTAATGTAAAGCAAGAAGCACAGTTTATACTTGTTAAATCTTTCTTCTCCTTTTTCTTTCTTTTTTTTTTTTCCCCTTTACTACCGCTCTCTTTTCTTTCTTTTCCAGTGCCCACGTGCACCAGAGGATGTTGGGCTCTTGCCATGCTGTAAAATGTACTGAACAAATTATGTTTTGGGGTTTTTTCTCTCTAGGGAGCTACTAGGACGGGAGGAGAGCTGGCCGTTCCTTTTAGCTAGCAATGTGGTGCCTGCCCTGATCCAGCTCACAGCTTTGCCTTGGTTTCCTGAAAGTCCCAGGTACCTCTTGATTGACCGTGGAGACAGAGAATCCTGCATCTCTGGTGAGTTTAGGGTGACTGTCAGCCTCTCACTGAGCATGTGAGATATGCTGACCGGGCAGATAAACAGAGAGAAGGTTGATGCATATTCTTAACATACAGTCTAGCATGTTTAGTCCAAAGTAGACTTCTTTCCAACACAAACATTCTGCTTGGTGACTCTGCCAGCTTCCTTAGATGAACATAGAAGCTTTAAGCCCAATACCACGGCTGTGTCAGTAGTCCCATGGATAATGATTTTCTAAACCAGAGGACCATATTTGGTCTGTACAAAATATGTGGTGCCATCAAGGTTTGTAATTGCATTAGCTGCTGTACCCTTAAACAGTGCCCAGGCGGTGGTTGGGTATGTATTTGTATGAACAACCACAGTAATTCTGAACACAGATGAATGTACGCTTTTTTGCATCCTGCTTTTGTGCACATTCTTAGGCCCCAACCTTTTGAGAATGGTGCACGAATTTTACATGTAGGAAGTGTCATATCAAGTTCCAAATATGATCACTTCCTCCTTCCAAACTAAAGAACATTGTATAATCTTAAATATTCTTGATCTATTGAGGTAATTGAAAGACATCTTCCTAGAAAAGACATTTTTTGCTACAATAGTAGGGTCAAAAAGTGGGACTTGTGTTCACAACGGCAAATACGTTTTGTTACTATGAAGTGCAACAAATTGTGGTTGAAAACCTCATGACCAAATCTGAAGCAAATTCATATTAAGGGATTTGCTTAGATTTGTAGCATACAAATTCCCATATACAGAGGAATTAGTTTCTGGAAAATATGTACTGTGTACCCAGAACATCTTAATTGCCTGCATTTCCCAGGGAAGTCACTTGAGATCTGAGTCTGAAGTATGGCTGCTGAAATGGCACGGGTTGGAAATATTCTCTTGCCAAACAATGGTGAGGGATTTGCACTCCCTTTCCCCAAAATCCTTCAAGTGGGTGCACAACAACTGGCCATCTCTGTGAAGGTACCATGATCACAGAGTCTGTCCTACAGCTTTCTGCAGCCATCACTTGCTGCTCAATCCTTCACCCTGCAGAGCAGGCAAACTGAAGGTAAAGTTCAGGGGATAAGAGGTTCCCTTGTCCTTGCAGCACTGCAGAAGCTCAGAGGCAACAGTGACCTTAGTGCAGAGCTGGAAGAGATGCTGGCTGAACAAGCTGCCGTTAAAGGTCAGAGAGCGAAGAACCCTTGGGAGCTCTTCAAAAATCCAGCTTTGAGGTGGCAGCTGATGAGTATCATTGTGCTGAGCAGCGCCATGCAGCTCTGCGGGAATGATTCGGTAAGCAGCCTGGCAGCCACAGCGGTCAGTGGCAGCGCTGTGTTGTGAGACACAGGTGCAAGATCTTGGGTTTAACATTCCTTCTGCAGGAGAAGAACGAATAGGGGTCTGCTCTGCCTGTGGAGATCTTCAAACCTCAGATGCTTGGTTCCCAAAATATGCCTATGCATTATGACAAGATTTAGAGGGATGCTGTCAAAATAGCCTGTATGATAACACATTAATCATTCTCTGCATGGTCCTTCAGGAAAAACAATGGGATGTATTTTCAGATGTTTTCCCTTACTGCTTTCTCCTCTCTTCTCTCCCCAGATGTATTTTTATGCAGCTTATGTGTTTCGAGAGGCTGGAATTCCTCAGGACAAAATTCCGTATGTTGTAATTGGCACGGGGAGCTGTGAACTGATCACGTCTGTCACCTGTGTGAGACTCCTAATGCACTCTGCTAACATGCAGACTGTAGACAGTGAGGAGGCTGTTAATTACAAATTTGGGATTTACATTGCCTTTCATGCCAGGGAAGCCCTTTATGCCCAGCAGCCAGGCAGTCTCTCAGCACTCATGTCCAGACAGGTTAATGCAGAAGTATTTTGTCAGACACTGCATCGTCATCACTGTCTGAAAACTCTAAAAAGTGTAACTCTCTTGCTTCGTGTCAGTATGGGTAGTGGCAAGGTTTAGGCTGCAGCTGGGACATTCTCATCTCCCCTGAGCATGCTTCTTGTCTGACTTCTGCCAGCAGACCCTTTCCTTTGAATTACTTTTCTCTTTTTTTGCTAAGAAGTGGAGAACATCCTTAAAGTAGCTGTAGAATGAGTTAGGCACGGAGTATTGAAATGGGAAGAGGGAGCAGGTGGGAAGTATAAACACAAGTTAAAGATCTTGCTTTATTTCACTGTGTTACTTTGTGCAGAACATGATTATAGACTATGCTGGTCGGAGACCACTGCTCCTGGGGGGATATATCTTCATGGCAGGATGGGCCATTGTCTTCATGGTCGCCTTGAGCCAACAGGTAACAAATTTTATTTGATTATTTAAGCAGAATGGAGTTGGGCTTTGCCTTTTATATGACTGGGGTGTTTAGTGGTGGAAAATAAGTGTAACTGCCCTCACTGATTTTCCATTGTTTTTTGTGACTGTAGACTCAGATTAGCTGGATGCCTTATCTCAGCATGGCCTGCATTTTTGCCTATATCCTGAGCTTTGGAATTGGACCAGGTCAGTTCCCTGAGTGTTTTCACTGAAACTTTTGGGCGCTGCATGGGCTTGGAGGTGTGTGCAAGAAGCTTATGGAAACTCTCAGACCCTCTTTAGCCACAGCACCCTCAAAGCAATGAGGCAATTTCTGCCAGCAGTTTTCAGCTGTTTCATGGGGGCTTGCGTGCCCCTGGTAAGTCTGTGTTGTGCAGGGACAGTCTGTGCCATTCTCTGTGTCATTTCTCCTTACAACCATCTTGTGATGGCACTTGGAGGTGATTCTTGTCTTAAATGGACAACAAGATTTTCATTTGCTGCCCAATCCATTAGGGCTGTACACCAGCATTTCTAACGCTTCTCTTTAATACTACAGATTGATGGCTATGTCATCTGATTATTTACTTGCAGACACCTGGAAGCACAATTTTCATATCTACTTGTTAGCTTACTAACATGCATTTTCTTGGCAGAATCTATTAGTTTCTGTGGTTGTGGGGGCAGTACGCAGGCTATGTGTGTGCAGACGTTGGTCGGTGTGTGAGTAGATGTGAGGCCGTTTGCTTACATGAGTTTGAAGGAAGGCAGGGAAGAAAAGAACCAAGCTGCCAGTGTCACATGCCACATGAGTTGGCAGTAATTTCTTGTCCCAGTCCCTACAGTGTCATAGGGTTGAATTAATAATAAGCCACTCTCACAGTTGGATCCTAGTGAGGGTAATGTGGATTACCAAACCTTTCCCAGCAGTTCATTCTAAGATGAGAGAGTTTGAATAATTAGCCAGTCCTTAATATTTAACCTAAAACTTCCCCAGTGCAGTTAATCTCTATTACCACTTGTTCTGGCATTATTGTCTAGTGAGAATAATTTACTGAATAATAATTTAATGTTCTCATATAATTCATGTTGGTTTTACTTATTAGTATGTGTTGTCTTGTTTTTAATATAGTATCAACAGTATTATTAACTTTCTTACCATTTCTTTTTCCAGCTGGTGTAACAGGAGTTCTGCCCACAGAGGTTTTTGATCAAATGTCCCGGCCAGCTGCTTACATGATCTGTGGCTCTCTGCTCTGGTTCAACCTATTTCTGGTTGGAACAGCCTTTCCATTCATTGTGGTGGGTTCCCAAGGCAAAGCAATCACCCGCACCTGTTCTGTGCAAGAAAGAGTCTCTGACAGTGACTATGAAAAGAGGCAGGGCCTGGAATATTGCAAGCTGCAGACAGACAGCAAGATAGCCCTGACAGGGAATGTATCTTTATGAGGAAAGTGACCAGAACTCCTCTAAACCAAACTTTCTCCATGTTCCCTATGGTGATTTCCAATGTGAAGCTGGAAGCAGATTAATTCGGGGCATGGATGACTGATACTCATCTTCTGTCCTCAGCTGAGAACAGCTTGGACTGGAGATGTGATGTAATTCCCCTTGGTCAGACCCTAGCACCATTCCCTAAGGTGATTCCTAAAGCAAAAAGGAGCAGAACTCCACAATATCCAATCCTGTCTTATTTCCTACTGTGAGTCCCTATTCTATATGATTATATAGAGTTAGAAAGACAGAAAAAGACATTTTGAGATACTTTTCTTGCTATGTCAAATCTCCCAAACTATGCTGGGGACCTGTTGCATCCACGCATGTGTGGCCCTCACCGGGGCTCACAGAAATACTCCTTGGGTGAAGTTAGTCCATGCAGGAACAGGGATTAGTGGCCTATTTGTCATCATACAGAATGTCACCAACACTGTCTTGTTTTTTTCCTCCTCCTCAGAAAAGTCTAGCACATTTCTGCTACATCCCATTCCTTGTGGTCTGCGTCTGCACTGCTCTCTACGTTGGGTTTTTCCTTCCTGAGACAAAGGGAAAGTCCTTCCTGGAAATCTCAGAGGAGTTCAAGAAACGGAACTTCAAAGCTCAAACCCATGCGGTTTTTTATAAAGGCCCTGAAGAGATTAAATCCACCGTGTTGTAGCAAAAGAAAGGAGTATGGTATCTGGGGGAAATTCAGCAGTGGTTATGTTCTCCTGCAGGCACAGAGAGAGAGAGGTAGGGTTAGGGACAATATGTTACTCTTAGGTTCTTAGGTGCACCTTGAAAAGATATACTTGAACTGATAAATCCCAACAAAAGTTTAAAAATCTGTTTTCAGTTTTTACTGTGAAGTAACACCTACATATCTTAGAATCCATATTAGAGAGTGACTGAATGATGCCGTATTCTCTTATCATCAAACAACACCATGCAATGCTTTAGCAAATTTCTTCTGAATTTCTTCGGTATTTCTCCTCCATCCAAACAGTAACTTCCATCTCAGAAGCCTTTCTTTCTTTGCCCCTGAATTTGGTCTCTCTGACACAGAAATTAATACGATTAAGTTCTGTTTTCAGACACCAGATGAAATTCTCAGTACCTTGTCTTGGTGCTCCCGTTGTTTCTGTTATTAAGTGATTTCAAATAGACCCCTACTTGTTGAGCAATAGTGAGCAGTTAATTATTTTCAGCTATAAAAACATGTGACAGATGGATTAGGAAGAAAGCTTCTAGTACTTGCTAAGTGGCTTATTATACAACTGTCTTTTGGGCATTGTTTTGCAAACTATTTATTCTGGACTGGTTTTCTTCATGTTTGTTTGTTGTCTTCCAGGCCTATGTTGTAAAGCACAAATAATTCTCTAGTCCAGTTTGTACTGCTCTCACAGACACTGCTGGTGCATCTTGTAGGATTTTACACCTGCGCTCTGCTACGGTTAGAATGTGGTGAGGAGTTCTTACAGGAGCAGCTTATTTTGGATGTGGAGATTTAGATCACAGCAGAACACTTTCTGCAGCATGATCTTGGTTGTGTCCATAGACCATACTGGAAAAGACCCAGATGTGATACTGATTTTCTTTAGCTAACCTGGTGCAGAATAGGGCAACACTCCTCATTTAATATTGCCTTTCACAGGCATTGGGTTGACTGATGAAGTTTCTTTGTGAAGTTAATTCCAGTTTCTTCTCAAAATCATAATCAAGCCACCTCTTTTCTTTTGGCTTTGTTTGTATGAAAGTCACAGCACTGCTGATGGTTGCAGGAAAGAACACGTACATTTTCAAAATAAGAAGTTAAAGTTTCTTTCAGTGTATTTTTTAACTACATTTTTTAAAAATACAGCGTTTTTGAATAATAAGACTGTAATTGTTTCTGGAGTGTGTTACTGTCACGCTGGGCATGAGTGGAGCAGCAGATCTATTTCTCAGAAGAGGAGTCTGTGCAAGAACTATCTTTCATAGAATCATAGAATCACAGAATCATAGAATGGTTTGGGTTGG
>RSEF01000015.1:10445283-10556772 GCA_003993805.1 Himantopus leucocephalus
GCCCTCCTCTGGACTTGCTCCAGCAGGTCCCTGTCCTTCTTATGTTGGGGGCTGCAGAGCTGGATGCAGTACTCTAGGTGGGGTCTCACCAGAGCAGGTAGAGGGGCAGAATCACCTCCCTCGACCTGCTGGCCATGTCGCTTTTGATGCAGCCCAGAATGTGGTTGGCTTTCTGGGCTGCGAGCGCCCATTGTGGCTCATGTTGATCTCCTCATCAACCAACACCCCCAAGTTCTTTCTTCTCAGGGCTGCTCTCAAGCTATCCTTCACCCAGCCTGTATTTGTGCTTGGGATTGCCCTGACCCACATGCAGGACCTTGCACTTGGCCTGGTTGAACTTCATGAGGTTTGCATGAGCCCACCTCTCAAGCCTGTCCAGGTCCCTCTGGATGGCCTCCCTTCCCTCCAGCATGTCAACCGCACCACCACACAGCTTGGTGTCTTTCACTACCTAAGGTTTCTAAAATAGGAAAAATCAAACTAAACTTTTGTTCATTTGTGGTTGGTGCTATTTTAGAAGTCATTCATATACAGACATGGGCAAGAGCAGGTATCTCTGCTCTTGGACAACATTGAGATTTTGAAATACACAGGATTTTGAGACAAGACAATCAAGAGCAGGACTCCATGTAGCTGGGAACTGCAGAGATACTTTTACTTTCTATAGTTTGGAGACAGCAGTGAGGGGCAGATGGAAAGAGTAAGACACACAGTTAAAGCAAAAAATGCTGGTACCATCATGATGGTATCAAAATATTCTGTCGTTCCTTTGGTGAGGATCAGAGAAAGGACAGGAGACAAGAAGTGAAGCAAAGAAGACAAGGCAGTAGAGAAGATGCAGACTACGAAGCAGGGGATGGACTGAAGAGACTGCCTGGGCAGAGGGAGAGGCCTGGCACACACTGCTAGCACACACAGGTCAGAGAAGAATTGATTAAAACTGGGAGAAGTCTTCCAACGTCCAGACGTCCTCACCTTGGCCACCTTTGTGGCTACTCCCATGAGTCAGTATTGTTGTGCCTTTCCCCAGAGCCCTGGAAGGATGGAAGCCCTCTGCACGTGACAGCATGAAACATGCCTGTTCAGAAATTATACACATTTACTTGTCTTCATGAGTTTCAGAGCCCATCCTGCGAGTACATGTGTCGGAAAACACTAATTCCAACTTCCAGCATATCTTCTGACTATGGCCTGAAATCAGGTGTCTTTAGACTGATTAAGCAAAGACAAACAGTGGTTACATTTTAATTAGTCTAAATGGTTACATTTTAATTGAAGCATTTAACAAGTTGGTTAATTTTTACTGAATTAAAACACCTTCAACTGAAAAAATATATGACACTTGTTCAGGTGCATTTTCTTATCATGTGAAGTGTTAGGCACAAATACATCTTGAAAAGTGATCCTCAGAGACTCATAGTGCGTATTATTGTTTACAAATCAAATCACCATGCACTGTTGGATTGATTAATAACCGTCAACATCATGGAAAAATAGTTACTGCCGCTGTCCTCAAACAATGCTCCTTTACACAAGCCACCTCTCAGTTCCAACACAGCTCAGTCCCTGTCTCTCCAGTTGGGATTCTTCCAGACACCAAAGACATGCAGCATCCCAGCCTGGGGAACCGCCAAGTGCAGCCACTCACCAGGAGCAAGAATTTCCCCCTAAGCTCTTTGAATAACTTGTAAAAGCCTTTTAACAGAAACACCTTGGAGACTGCTAGATAAAGAGGCCCTTTGAGAATTATGGATAAAAGTAAAGATATAGTTTACTTATTTTACAGTCAGGATTTAAAACAGACATTCAACTTTCCTAGCATTTACTATACGTTATAGAGACACAGACTTGAACTTTCAGGCAATGACCATTACTCTTAAGGTGCCAACTGACTCCATAATTCAAGAGTTGAATGCACTGGCTTAGTCAGGCTTCGTCATGTCAAGCTTCATAATGTTTTGCTGTATTAAGGCTCAAAGCAGCAGTCAGGAACTTTTCCTTGAAATGTGATAACTGATTACCCAACCTATGACTTGGGGAGTCCAGGCCAGTCTGCTCTAGTTTGCGCCAGTCCCTGGACTTTGGCTTCCATCAGTGCCTTTTTATTGTCCTTTACTCAACTCTTGCAGCTCTTATTGTCTGTCAGCTGCTGCTGGAGCTTCTCTTTCCCTAGTGACCTGGCATGAATGCACAGATCACCAAAATTATCTGCAGTTTCATCAGTAACCAACACAATAATGACAAACCAAATAGCAAGAACTTCATGACAAACCAAACGGAGTGTAAACACTGAGAAAGAATGAAATGACGTGTTGAAATATTATCTCAGGCTCCTCTTTCTCTATATATAGAGTGACTTTTTCCAAAGTAACCAAAGAAAGCATCAGGAAAGACCTAGTCTGCAAGCGGAGATGACTACCTTTGCATGCAAGTTGGTATACGTTTCTCTTTTTTTTCCCCAAATAGAATTTTTGCAGTACATATTTTTTCCTTTCCGCTATTCTAAAAGGCATAAATTAGGTACAGAAAGAAAAATAAATCTGAATCAGCTGTGGTTAAAATAATAGTATGAGGTCATATCTGAGAGATATCAAATATCTTGCAAGGAATTATTTTTTAAAAGCAAAGAAAAATGGATTTAAACGCACATTTATATTTAATGTCTGATACATAACAGAGGAAGATAAATGAAAAGAGTTCAGAGCACAGCAACAAAAAAACCCTGCGTGATTTGATAAATGGAGGAGGACCGGAAAACTGAAAAAGTCCTCCACAACAAAGGAGTTATGAATAACAAAGTATCTGAAAGATGTAAACACCAAAGGATGGAGACCAGTCCTTTCCAGTCAAGGAAGTATAGGAACAGATACCCAGAAAAGATAAAACAAAGATGTTTTTAAAAAGCAATTTTAGGATGAATATTAAACAGAAAAAATCTTTCTGAATTTAAAGTCTATTAGACTGGAAAAGTCACCCAAGAGATGCAACAGAAAAATCAAGCAATGGTGTTATAGTACAGAATGAGGATGAGACAATGAAATTTGCTGCAGGTGTGATATAAAATTTGCACTTAGAATAGGGCTTACTGATTTTCATATGGGTGGGGAGTTTTGTGCTGATATGTGGCATTTTTTGTAGCATGGAGGATAGTAGGGATGTCTAGTAGTAGAGACTGTGAATCCCATTGCTTCATAGTGCTTCAGCAAACAGGAGATTGTTATCATTTAATATATGAATGTGCCAAATACCAAATTTATTCAGAGCTGACTCCTTTGAAGCCAACAATGTTGCAACATGGATAAATTTGATGCCTATTCAAGCAATGGGATTAATCTGATTAGAAATCAGCTTGTAAATGTTTAGCAGTTGTTGTTCAGCATTGCCTTTGAATATGATCTGTTCTAGAGACAGAAGTGCAGCATCATGCCATCATTGCTGGACAGAATATCAGTAGGACACTCAGTAACAGAGAGCAGGGGGAGTGGGAGGGATGGGTTATGCATCTATCACAGTACTATATTGTGGGGGTATTCTTAAGCCTTTTGTCAGATACAGTTCTAAGAAAGGGTGAATAAACTGTGAAAGCAGGAATGCCCTTCAATTCCCCAAATGCTTATCTAGTCTCAGCCAAGTCACTGAGAAAAATATTCATTTAGGTCAGATAACAAATGGGAAAGGAGGAGGAAGGACAAATAGATGGAAATTGTGCACATAATGCTTGCACATTGCACCATGCTCCCACAACTAATTACCCTGTGATAGTGCAGATTAAGATGCCCAAAGCTGAAGACAAAAGCACTGAAGTATGTAACTGGGTTCTGGGAGACAGCTACGAGGTTTGTCTCTCCTCAAATTTCTCACTGTCCTGTGCTTTAGTAGCACTCTGTGTGCTGCTTCTTTATCTTGGAGGAGGCAGGTGTGTGGCATTGCTCAAGCTGTAAGAGTACCTGAAGGTAAAACAGGACACATCTGGATAGCTATACTACCTTTGCTTGCTGTTTTTATTTCCTGCCAGAAAATGAGCTACAATCTCTTCCTCCTGGCTTTTGTTCTGGGCATTGGTGGAGCTTTCCAGTATGGGTTGCAGATCTCTGTTATCAATTCTCCTGCTGAGGTAAGCATGAACAGCTCAAAAAATTGAGCTCACAGCAAGAATTTCAACATTCTCATGCATTCCTGCTTCTATTTGCAATCACTAACTTTTTCACTTTTGCTCTCAAAACTAGACTTATTGTGGTTTCTTGGTTCTAAGAGTAGCTGCTCTTGCTCTTGTGTTTCATTGGGTTTTAACTTCTGTCTGGTGTGACAGAACTGTGAAAGGGGAGGATGAGTGATATCTATAAAGTCTGCCATTTTGCCCTTGCTGAGTTAGATTGCTCACAGGATGTTCTTCTCTTCCCAGTGCTCAGGGAGGCCTTTGAACCATGTCCTTGGCCACACATACTAGGTCTAAGTGACTGTAAGGCAAAATAGGACAGGGAAGGCCTGTAGCTCTAGAGCTGAGGTCAGCACTGATACCTGCAGCTGGAAAAAGAAAATTAGGGGAAGTGTTTGTCATCCTGAATGGTGGCGAGGACATTGAGCTCATACTACCACCACATTGGGAATCCTCATCAAGAAAGAGGGTGCCATGGAGGTTATGAACACCCCACAATAAGCCACATCGAGGGACAAATCCTGATCTCGCTGAAATCAGTTGAAGTCAAACCTGGATTTCACTCAGGGCATCAGCCAGGGTTCAGCAGGTAGACAAGAAAGACAGACAGACAAGCAGGAATGGAGCAGAAGATCAGGTAGCAAAACAATCAGGGTTTAGCACATAAACAGAAGACCAACCTGCCACTCTCTTAGTGGTACTCACTGTTGATATTTAATATTGATGTATTTATTCATTGATTTATTTATTGCACCTTGTTGCTAGAACATTAACTCCAGGAATGTTAGTGGCAAAATTTCCTTTGATTTCACTGGGGCTAAGATTTCAACCAAGGTGTCGATAGAAATGTATCAAAAAGACCAGTAAGTAGGTAAGAGAAGTAAAAAAGAGCTGCAATTATGCAAAAACATGTTGACTGAGTCCATTGGTTTCTGCTTTTCTTTTGAAGTACATCAAAAATTTCATCCGTGAGACCTGGCTGAAGAGATATGGCTCTTCTCCCACTGAAGAGTTGATTACTTTGATGTGGTCCTTTGTTGTGTCCATCTACAGCATCGGTGGGCTTCTGGGGTCCTTGTCTGGTGGATATTTGTCTGTTAGATTTGGAAGGTAGGAGTAATGATTACATTAGTCTTTCTGTGTACACCCACAACTGCAAAAATAAGTGACTGTGTCTTGGGAGAAACGCTGCTTGTAAAGTAGCCCTGTGAGCTGCTTCAGATGAAGGATCAGTTCAGTGAAGAAACAGAACAGCAAAATCTGCCAGTGATCACAAAGAAAATCATACACTCTCCCTTATAAATTCCAAAGCCAATCCAGTCCTGAGAAATCACATGAGGAGTGCATGCATTTTAAACTGAATTTCACAGTCAACCACTCACAAAGCTTGTTCTTCAGTGTAGGTAATTGACTCCACTAGAGGCATCAAAAGCTTCAACCAGCTTATCAGTCTATGACAAAGCTTTCCTCTTCCCATTTCCCTCACTGCAGCTGATCTCAGAAGCCGGCACAGAGTCTTTAACCATGGTACAATTCATGCCACTTCTGTCAGGCTGAAGGATTGTCCATGTGAATGACACATGGACAATATTTATGCTCATATTAATTTAAATGAATTCCAGGAAGAAGGCCATGCTGTTTGCCAATATCCCTGCTCTACTGAGTGCAGCTCTGATGGGACTCAGCCGGCTGTGTGGCTCCTTTGAGATGATCATTGTTGGAAGAATATTTTCTGGAGTGTGTGGAGGTAAATTAGCATTCCTACCTACAGTATTAAATAGTTGGGAGACCAGTGACTGAGGGTCACAAGGATTTACCAGATTGAGTATATGGGTCACAGATTTTTACTGAACTCTGCAGAGAGCCTGATTGCTGAATGCATTTTTAACTAAATAAGAAAGCACAAACATATTTAAATTAATCGTGTGTGACATCTCCATTTCTCATTCTTTTATCTTTGCATCCAATCCATATAAAAAGTACTGCCAACTTGTGAAAAGGCCAAATCATGCCATATTTCAGGGGAGCATGCTCACTCAATAGAAAGGCGCTGTTTCTCTTGCTGCTCATTGTGGCTGATACTGCCTTCCATATTACAGCCAAGAGAATGGTTTTCAAGCTGGGCAATTCTAATTTCCAGATGCTTCAGAAGGTTACATTCTGCCAGTGTTTTCAATCCCTGAGCAGTTGGATAAAGATAANAAAAAAAAAAAAAAAAAAAAAAAAAAAAAAAAAAAAAAAAAGAGAGAGATGATACATATTAATTAATTCACTGAGCAAATGGAATATTCAGCGTTTGTTAACTTGTTGGTTTCAAGCACAAACTAAGGCACATAGCATCCTGAGAGGACACTGAAATATATAATCTGAGATTAAAGGGAGCAACCGCAATCCTGTATATGTGGCTGTTGGAAACATTGTAAAAGAAGACCAGCCTGATGAAGAACAGATTTCCCAGGGGAACATACTTGCTTAGTGAAATATTTAGCAAAGATGCAAGGTCACCGTACTGGGAACATGCTTCATGTCAGGCAGACATATACTCATCGTGGTTAAAGAAGTATCTCAGAGCCTAACCCTATATGCTTTGCTCGTAATGGTCCCCTCCAAAACACCAGACCTATGGGAGTTTGAATTGCCCTGACAGTCATTCTTCCCTGCAGGTTTAGCTCTGAATATCCATCTCATGTATGCTGGGGAATGTGCCCCACAGAATCTCCGTGGACTGGTTGCCATAACAGCTTCTACTGCCATTGCCATCGGAAAGTTTGTAGGATTTGCTCTGGGTCTCAGGTATGGGGGTCTAAGACCTATTTAATTTATTCTGTTATTAAAATGTATGCATATGCCAATGCAAGTCTATGGAGAGTCCAATCAGCAACTATTTTTAGACATGTTTTCAGGGTACCCTAGGCAGCCAGACTGAATTAGCTCAGCCCAAATTCCTAATTTAAGTGAATGGGAAACAGAAATCATACAAAATATTTAATCCTGAAGAATGATGTTGCTTCCTAGCAAAGACAGATCAAAATACAGATAATAAAATCCTTTAACAGATTTCAATGGGTTTGAAAGAAATCCATCTTTTGTAAGAACTGATCTTTACTTTTTATTTTTTTAGAAGGAGCAGAGAATATCAGATCCATCCAAACTTTCTTGAAAATAACACACAAAGCAGCACACCCACGCATCAAACACACATGCAAAACCAGAAACCTATGGTGGATTCCATTCCCAGGCACACATGATTCTGGCCACAATATTCTCAAAGCTGCAGGAAACCCAGCTGCTCCTATTTGGGACAGTCAGTATCAGGCTGATAACCTGTGGAGCCTGTCTTAATTGTAACTTGAGGTTCTTCGGATCAAAAACAGGGGGATCAGCCACCACAGGTTCTTTCTTCAGCACTTGTGCTGGGATGCTGTTCGTCCCTGTGGGCCCTCAGCTGTCGCAGGAGGATGCAGTTAGCCTTGCTGCACTCACCACTGAGCAACAGGTGGCAACACTGTGTAACTGGTGTGCCGCAGGCAAGAGCACTGTGCTCTCCCCTTCTACCTCCCACTGAGATTTTAATTTTTGGGGGCTGAGAAATGCTGGAGATTCCTGGGTGACAGCTGCCAGGACACAGGCAGCAGGGCCAAGGGACCACCCTGAGTCTGCCTGTGCTCACATGGCCAGTGCACATGGTGGCTCAGCTCCTCTCGCTCGGCTGGTTTTGTTTCAGAGAAGTTCTTGGAGTAGATGCTCTCTGGCCTATTCTCATGGCAGCCAACGCGTTTCCCGCCCTCGTTCAGCTTCTCACCCTCCCCTTCTTCCCAGACTCTCCCCGCTACCTGCTCATTGACAAAAAGGACAAGGAGGGGTGCATCAAAGGTAAGGAAATGGGCTGCAAAGCATTCATTTTAGCAATAAGTGGAAAATACGGTAAAGCCCCACATAAGCCTGGAAGAGAGGTACAGTTGGAAAAAAGACTCTTGGTGTTTTGGCTCTGAAACCACCTTCAGCTTTAATGAAAGACAGCCTCTTCTGTTTTGATATTAGTACTCTCTTGGCACTAGTATTTCCCTTACCCTCTGCCAGGGTCCTCCGAGGGACATGATCATACAGAGCTTGTATTTCCATCAATACAGATTCTGCCCTGAGCAGACAGGGTGTGGATATGGTACCTTCTGGCTCTGTGTAAGAAAGAGATGCTTTTTACTGTCATGCCATATCTATCAGCATTCCAGTTCTTCAGTAACCCTAACAGCAACTACTGACATACCCAGAGAAACAGCCATTGTGGGTTTTTAACTATCAAAAGAGAGAACTGTGGATGTACACTTATTTTTCAATGTAGAAGTCATTTTTCCTTGTCTGTGTTTTGGTATGTGCACTAGAACTGCACCTTTAACAGGAGGGTATTCGGGGAAGGATTGGTAAGAATTTAGGCATGATTTACATTGAAACACTGTAAGCAGCTATTGGCCAAAGGTGAGGTCATGATTAAGATTTATGGGTAAGAATAGACAACAATGAACTGGATCTGTGTCTAATCTGAACCCAGATCTCCAGGAAGTTCACACAAGCAAAGAGCCTGAAGCTGAAATTAAGACACTCTGCAAGGCAGGAAGTAATCCTCTGAATTCATGTCTGTTCTGGTGAGCTTGGACCAGGAGTCATCTTTTCTCTCCCTCACCTTCCAGCTGTGAAGCAGCTCTGGGGAGATGGTGACCATATGGCCGAAATAGATGACATGATGGCAGAGCAAGAAGCCATCCATGGGGAGAAGGCTAAGAGCGTTTGGGATCTTTTTCGTGACAAAGCTGTCCGTTGGCAGCTCATCACTCTCTTCCTTGTCTCCTCATGCATGCAGTTAATTGGAGTCAATGTGGTACGTGTGCTACTTTTTCTGATTCTCTGAAAAAGAAAGCTTTTCTCTGAGCTTTGCAATGAGTAGTAAAATGCTCACTGCAACAGCGGCTGTAAGGAGGGGATATGTTGTTACTGTTCATTATAATCTTTTCTCATGGAAGTTTGGGACCTGGGGTAAGTTGAGAACTGTGTTTTAGTAAGTGTCATCTGAAGGCATCTGTATCAATTACCCTATTATGATAAGAGAATGGAAGGGGATAAAATAAGATCTCAAATACAGAACAAGTAAACAACAGCGTAACCTCCTCTGGGTCTCTGAACTCCAGAATGCACTGACCAAATTTGTTCAGCCATTTCAGTACAAACTGAGTCAGGTTTGTCATGTACATTGACAGTGTATTTCCATACTCTTACTTCTTTGAGTTTCTTTCTAAATTTTTTAACTTTGCACTTTCTCAGATTATAGACAATTACAACATCCCAGTAATATATGTGATAGTTACAGATACATACTCTATATTCTAATATACCTCGTCTCTGGAATTATCTCTATGTTTCAGTAGAAAGTATTGAGGATTGGAGTAGTTATTGTATAAAATGAGCTTATAGTAAAAGCATAAAAGTTTCAAAATCCAGATTAATTTTGCAAATTCAGAAAGACTTCAAGATTCATAAGACCCCTTTCTATCCCCACTAGTGCAGCGGTACCTGTATCGAGAAGGACCAGGAGAAATTGAGCATATCAACAGTGGAATTTCTTATGCTTTAGAAGTGCTTATGTCCAGAAAAATAGGGACTATCATAATCAATGCAAAGGCTTAAAGATGATGTAGAAAGATAATGTAAACCATTTTCTTAGTATGTACTGTCCACATTTCTGTATGCTCCTCATCCAAAGTATGAGACACTAAAACATGTGAAAGATGTCAGATAGAATTATTACCTGTAACATAAGACGAAGGCTACTGCTAAAAGCAAGGAAAAAAAAAAGAAGAAAAAGGCTGTATTTGTTATTGAGTTCAAGACAGATCTGCTAGTAAAAGCTGTTCTGCACAAATAAGCCTCATTAAAACATTGAGGATTATTTACTGAAACCAAGAAGAAGAATTTCTCTTTTGCTAAGGCCTAATTAGTCATTTTCTGTCAAAAAAGACAGAAGCTAGTGTAAACATGATCACATGGGTACAACCTTCATACATTTCTATTCTTTCCAGGTTTACTTTTATGCATACAATGTCTTTATAAAGGCTGGAATTGCCCCTGCTCAAACTCACTATATCTCCCTGGGAATTGGGATCACTGAGATCCTCTCCACAGTCGTGTGTGTAAGTGGCTCTTCAGCTGAATTTCATTCTGCTGTAATACATGTTTCATTTCAATCTTTAGAAACTACTGTAAATGAAGCTTCAGGAATCAAACTCCTGCAAATCAACAGTAGTACTTCGCACTGATGACAAAAAATCATCTCCACCTACCCTGCAAACAAGCATTTGTGTTCAGTTTATGGGAGGACAGGAGAGTCTTTCCCTCAAAATCATGACACAGCCTGAGCCAGCCTTGGGAGTCCCAGTTCCCCTCTGTAGGAAGGGCAGATGACAGTCCCTGTGTCCACTTGTCAGTGGGACTCACAGCTGTAGGATTCATGGCAATCAACAGTGTCAGCATTTGCACTTTGCTGTCCTCCCTGGCCGCCCTTTGCCTGCAGAATGCCACCTCAGGCCTCCGCTGCCTGGGCAGTGCTCCCTGCAGCCCTGCACATCCCCAGCTTCCCCCCGCTACCTGCAGCTCTGCATCCTGCTCAGTCCCCCCAAACGCCTTTACTCACCCTCCCAGAGAAGAAGGTAGCACATCCCAGTCCCTGACTCTTCGGCGATCCCCTGCCTGGCTAGTGAAGGTAGCTACTGGAGCAGCTCACCCATGTCTGCCTTTAAGATCTATCCTTTGGAGCTGACAGCATGTCCTCCTGGTTGCAGGGTTTCCTAATTGAGCGTGCAGGGAGGAAGACACTGCTGTGGAAGAGCTACGCTGTTCTGGCCTTGGCTTTAGCGCTCCTCACAGTCACGCTTTCACTACAGGTAAGACCCCACTTATGCATTAGAGCTGTGTCCTGTCTTCATGTTATATTTTGTGGCAGATATCATTACTATTTCCCTCCCCCCAAGTCACTTTTTAGTGGGAGTAGAAGTATTTTTGGGGCTAACAGAGTTCTGTTCCCAGCCACGTACATGCAGATTAAAACCAATAGCTTTATACAACCATGATCACTGCCAAGACTATCTCCTTGTGAAGTTTCTGGAAGTAGGGGAAACAGATGTATGTTTAACATTGACATACTTAGCAGTGATGAGTGTTTCTAATGGAGTTGGATAAATAAAATTTTAATTTCTGATTTCATTTGCTGTTCATTTCTGACCATAGGATTCCTTTTCCTGGGTACCATACTGCTCTGTTGCACTCATCTTTATTTTCATCATGAGCTTTGGCATTGGGCCAGGTTGGTATTTTCTACTGGAATAGTTTCATATACTTATTCCTTACTCACTGCAGCCTTTAGGAGGAGTCCCAGGCATAGCTGTTCCACAGTTAGTGTGAATCCCCGCTCCTGATTCAGTGCAAGGGTAGATGTTCCCCTCCATACTGTGGTAGGAGGTAAAACTTCATTTCATATTGCATTCCTACATCCCTCCCTCCTGCAGAGCCAAGCAGTGCCTCAAACACTTCCAGGTCAGTTAAAACCATTAACTTACATGGCAATATGATGTGTGAGTTACAGGAGCATCTTGCAAAATTTCTTAACTTCCTTTTTTCCATTTTTTTTCAGCTGGAGTATTATGCCCCTTGCCCACAGAAATATTTATTCAGTCATACAGACCAGCTGCTTATGTTTTTAACGGTGCTACAAACTGGATCCAACTCTTCATCCTTGGACTTTTGTTCCCTTTCATTGTGGTAAGCAAAGCAGGGTGTTTTATTTCAGTTCAGAGGAAGTTAGACCTTTCTTAAACCCAGACCATACTTCTCTTTTTCAACACTTCAAGCAAAGGACAGAGCCCAAACTAATTGCTGTTCTGATGACCTCTTCCTTTTTACCCAGAAATCTAGTGAAAGTGTAGCAAAATCACAAAATGCTGCTAACTCTACACACAATTAGAGTGTGACACTGGCAAACACAGAAGCAGTGACAGAGGCAGCAACACTGTCAGATGTCATTTGAATTTCTTTTCCCTCCTTGTCCTGTATGTGCATCTCCTTTGGGGTTAATACGGAAAATGGGCAGTCCTAGAGATCTTACCCAGCACTAGGAAGTAGCAGGACACTACAGCCTTTGCAGTTTTGGACTGTTCAAGGAGGGACAGAGCTAACACGTTATGTACCTTCCTCAGTCTAGCACTGACTGAGAAGGACGGAGCAGAAAGGAAGAATAAGTGAAGCTCAGCACTTCTCTGAATTGTCAAGCAATGACATTCAATGTCTGCTGAGCATACAACTTTGCTCCTTAAAACAGGACAGGAGAATTAGTTCATCTTACCACTCGGTGCCATTCCCCAGGAGGCAGCAAGCAGGATTTACATCAACTGAGTCCCTGACCAAGTTTTTTAGTAAATACAAAACCAGAAACTCCATATCATAAGAGAAAGAAATGTACATCAATTTATATGAACACATTTTGTCTCTTTCTTTTCCTGTAGGAAGGTCTTGGTAGTTTCTGTTTCATCATTTTCCTGACATACTGTCTGTCCATGGCTATCTTTGTCTTTCTGGTGATGCCAGAGACCAAAGGAAAGACCATGCTGCAGGTCATGGAGGAGTTCAACCGCCTGAACTACCGTGGAAAGAAGAGACAGACAGTCCTACAGCAGAGTAACTGCTCAGTGATGATTGTTACTAGACTTTAATAACAAATTCTCCACTCCGTATTTGGCTCTTTTAATACTGTAGTGCCTAGAAGCCTCACTAAGCAAGAGAGATTCCATTGCTCCACACGCAGCACAGACGTGTATTTTAAAAATAATCACCTGCAGTGCAGGGTGCCGGAAGAACTTGGTTCTCTCCAACTGCTGAAATACAAGTTGAATTAAATCCTCTGCAGAAAAAAATTACACACAGTGTATAAAGAAATAAGATCTTTGTCAATCCCTGCAAGTTAGCAGCTCTGTAAACTGAAAACACAGCATCTGCTATTTTTCTTACCAAAACCAGGACTCCACAGTCATTGGAGGAACTGAATGTGGAAGGTTCAGATGTATGGCATACTTGTGAAACTGAGAGAAAAAGAAGACAGAGTTTTCACATTGAAATTATCTGCTCCTCTTAACAAGTCAGTGCTGCTGAGCTTTCCCAGAGAAGGAGCTGCAGTCCAGATGAAAAGAAGTGTTTAGGTATTTAATCTGGTAGAAGAGTACCTTGCCTATCAGTAGACAGAATCAGTATGGAATGTTTCCTTCTCTTACAATTAGACTTAAGAGCAAGTACATGGTATAGCGGCAACCAGGACTTTCATAAGCAACATAAGCAACCAGGAGCCTATGACCACACTTCTGTGACCTGCAGCATGGTCTTCATCTTTTTTTTTTTCTTTTTCTTGGGGGACACACATGTCATTGCTACATCTGAAGAAAAAAGGTGTAAAGGAGGTAAAGGTCCTGGTGTAAAGGAGACATTATGCTAGAGAAGCATCCAAGCATAACCTGTCACCTCAAGCCAAACCTCCTCCTTGGTTATCAGGTACATTGCCTAGATTTTGGAGATTCTTCTAATGGGACAAACAGGGATATGTCAGCACTGAAAGAAAGCATGAGTGAAGAAAGCAGAGATGCGGGAAATCATGAGTGGGCTAATCCACAGTGGACAGGTTCTCCTTCTTCATTAGCAATGACTATGTATCATGTCTTCAGCCTAGAGTTGTTTCACGTCAGAGAGAAGGAACACTGGGTTTCAATGGGACTGAGTTCCCAAGAGTAACTAGTACTTATGAGACAAAAAAGAGTCGTGCCTCTCCCAGAGCACCCAATCTATATGTCTGAGTGTTTGCTTCTCTCTCCAGGTCTCTGAATACTCCACATTTTCATTCCAAAAGATGGTAAAAAGGGCTTCACTTTTTGTATTCATTGCTATACAACGTGACACACTCTTGCTCTTCTTCATCCTTTGAAGTTTGCTGTTAAGGAAATACAAAAGCATTGACTAGGAAAACACATCTTATGATCATGCCTGGATTTGTTTTTCATTAATTGAAGAGTCAGGGACAGAGGAGAGCCCATCTTCCAGGAGTGTGTTGTTGGGGTCAAGGAATATTGTGTCTGTCTTGTTCTGGAAACGAGATCTTCACTACTGACTTGCAGATGCTGCACAATAAAATTTGCAAAAGGACCTGAATATTGAGTGGGAGTTTCCTTCACAGCCCTAAAGCTCCTGCTATTTTATCTTCCCACCATCCTCTAAAAATATTTGTAGCAGTGCCAAGAGCTGATACCAAGAGCAGTGGACTTCCCCAACACAGCCATCCTTCCTATGACAATCATCATATTACAAAAAAAGCTAGACAAAGTGTATAGTTTCAAGGACAGAGGTCATGAGTTACGCAATACCACAGTAAAAACCAACATACATTCCTTCTTCTGGTCAAAAATGCAGGGGAAAGAAAGAAGAAACATTTAAAGTATTTTGAAAATAAAGGATTAGGTAAGACCTTGATTATTTTAAAAGTCTGTATTTGGTCTGGTCTTTCTCAACCTTACTGGTTCCCAATAAGGAAGTTTTTAGTGTCTTACAAGACACTAAAAAATCATTTTCTTATACTTGTCTTTCTAAAGTGTGATCTTGTCCAGCATGCCTGACTTTTCCCCTTCTACTAGTAAATACTGTCTGCAAGAGGGAAGCATGGTAAATCATTAACACTGCCATAAACTAGCATAGATTGGGAATAAAGGTTAAAGAAGTACTTGTGAATCTGCAGTGTGTCTATTTGATTTCCAGGATCACACAAGCGCAACACATGGCATCTTTGAAAACAAAATCCCTCCAAGCCAAGGGTATTGGGTGAGCTAAGTGCTGGATCTGGAATAAGCACATTCTTGTAGTGTTCAAATCCTAGGTGGAAAAACTCGTCCTGTCCCCTTCTTTAGGAAAATAAATAAGAACTACACTAGTCTCTATAAATAAGAACTATACACTAGTCTTGCTTTTTCCATATCACAGCACTGAACAGAAGCGTGAGGCCAGACAGAAATGAGACAGTGGTATGAGTATTCTGGGAGAAACACAGACACCAGGAGGAAGAGGAACAGGGCTCTGCAGGGACTGCTTAATCAACCAGACATTAAGATCTGGCCACAGACAGAGTGTTTAAAAACCCCTCCAGAAAAACCCAGAGCTGCCACGTGTGTCCTTCCTTCCAGCAGCCAAACTTCCCATCCTCAGCTCAAAGAATAAATCCTCCTTTCCCCTCTAGTTCGTTCAGGCTCATCCGCTCCCCGTGGCCCCACTCTAAGGTGCCTGAAAGCTGATGTCTGAATGCAGCAAAATGGCTCGCTGTTAGTCTGGCAGAACCCCTTTGAGAGGAAAAAGAAAAATAAAAATGAAGTTGCAAGGGACAGTACAGCATGAAAAGGTCTGGAAACAGAGATATGACATTCAAATTTGATACAGGAAACCAAAGAAGTTAAAAGGAAAGAAAAGTTAAAATGACAGAATCAGCAAAAGAGAAGGGTAATTAATTCAAAAGTAGCTTTTAGTGTGTCCTGACAGAAAGCAAGAAGTAACACTGGATTGTTCAAGTATCTGATTAGACCTTTCCGCTACACGAGTTGGGAACAGTAAAAGATTACAAGAATTCAAAGAGCATCTCAGTAAATGTGTGGAAGGAGCAAACATAAAGACACCATCTTGATCAACAAAGTTCCGGGGCTGCACATCACTGGGGCCTGGGAGACACACAAGGAAAGCACCACTGTACCCTTGCTCAGTTCTTATGCTTATGCCCACAACTGCTATTTGTGACTGACAGCTCTGGGATACTTTGCTGGACATGGTTCTGGTCTGATCCTAGAAGATAAAGTGGGGGGTGGTAGTAAGAGAGGGCAGGGGACAGCTGGACAATCTGGCTGCAGTCTTCTCTGTGACAGCAAGATCTTTGGCTGAGGGAAGAACAGTGGCCAGTGTTGAAGTGACTGGAGAGAGAGGGGGATTTTGTAAGAAACAAGAGAAAACCTAAATAAAGACAGGGAATGAAATACACCACCACAGCTGATGTGGAGGTGATGAAGATTTCAGGGAGAATGAAAATGGAATGGGTAGAAAGAATTCAGCTTGAATTATTTCACTGTATACTGATGTGCAACAAGACACCCAGGCAGAAAATTTGAAGAGAGCACTACTGGGACATCCAGCAGGAGAAAGGTCAAGGTGTGACTCAGCAAGCTCGCCCTGTTCTGCAGGGCACACAGCCCAGGGGACACCATGGGGCTGTTGTCAGTCACTGTAACGTGAAATGCGAACTGCAGGAGGAATGCCAGTGCGTCCACCATGCTCCTGAGCAAAGCTTCTGTTGCGTTCAGAACCGTAACCTCACCTTCCAGCCTCCCCTTTCGGCACTAACGACAGTTAAATCTTTGTAGCATAGAGTGAACTATGGTGTATTCAATGTAGTACAAAATGTTATATTTAGTACATATAAGCCTGAAGGAAGCAAGAATTAAGTTACACTCTTTGTAAATAGCCACGTCTTTGGTTGATTCAAAATCAAATTGTTTAAGGTGAAAAATACTTCTTAAAATCAACTCTCAAGCTAGAACAGAATGAGCATCCTGCTCTGGCACACAGTAGGCCATTTCCATTGTTATAGAGAGGTAAGAGTGAGGCTTCTGAGTGCTTCTGGAAACAGTGTGACCCTCTATAAAGAACTGGGCGTTAACAAGGACACAATACACCAATATTCAGGTACTTTATGTCCTGCAACTGGGAAATTATTCCAATCACTTCAAGCAATTGAAAATCTCATAGCATGTAAGAAAAGAGGGGTTACAGCTCAGCTACAATACAAAGTGGCTTATCTCTGTAGTAAACTGGAGAGGAGGAAAACACACTCTGCCTAAGCTGCTTGTCAGAGAGGTGCTGAAGGAAAGATGGTAGGACCATCTGGACCCCCACACACAACAGGAACACACAGTTGTTTTAGCAGTGCGAATAAGGGGGAGCACTCCCGATACAAGAAGGATAAACATTTACCGATGTTGTAATTGGCTTGGCGTATCTGGATCTTAGAATAATTAAACCAGCAAGAAGAGTCCCTGGCCAGTGTTGGACGAGGACACAATTCAGCAAAAGCCACATAGTTAGAATTTAACTTCTGCGTTATGATCCCAACTTCTTATAATCTAAGCATAGAAAACATATCTGACAGACTTGACAAGGGCTCTCAGAGCAGGCAGGTTTTCAAGGGGAAATGGCTGGTTTCCTCTCAGACCTGGTGAGTATCCAACTTCTTGTCTTCTAGCCCTAGTCACTAACAACAGGGTGATCTTTAACGATTACAGCAAAGGGAAACAAAGTCTTTCTTGTAACAAAAATGAGCAACAGAGCACATGTTGGGGACAACACTGATTCAGCAATAAGAGTGACTACATGGCATCTCCAGAAAATATATTAGAAATACAAAAGGGTGAGAGGTTTAAAAGAGGACCTAGGAAACCAGGAAAGAATAGGCATTTTGAGGAAGATAGAGAAAACAATAGCAATGAAAAAGACAAAACAGAAAAACCCCTGCCACTCTACTGCCCTGCGCTCTCAAGGATATTTGAGGATCATCATCTGTTTAGAGTGTGACGTGACAAATGCCTGAAGACATATGTGCTTGTGAAGAGTGCTCTAAAATCCAGTGTATATCATGGAAACACAGCATTTCAAGTAGGAGTCATTCAAGGAGGGGCTCTAAAGATGCAGTTTCCTATGTGGATAATAAAAGTGAAGAGTAAACAAAATAAGCTTTAAGAGGACAGACTTGATTAATCTCTGCAAACTGGTGAACAATGTCTCTTAGGAGGCAACATTGAAGGAAGAAAGGGATTCAAGAAAGCTGTAGCTTCTTACTCGTACAAAAGCAAACACAAACTATCTAAACAATGCTTTTATGATCTTTTATTTATTTATTTCTGTGGCTAGCAGAACTAACAGAATTAAAGACAGCATCTTTTCAGGCTGTTAATAACCAGGAGAGGAACATAAAAGAATCTGCAGATTTGCATCTTTACAATTTCCCAGCAATTTTGCTTGATTATAGAAAAATTCAAAATGGATTTTTGCATTTTAAAGGGTTCTTAATCATAGAAATGTGAAAATATAAGATTTCACAAATCAACTCATGGTCTGAAAGCCAAGCTGGTGTCAGGAACTTAGTATGTGTTTCATCATCTTTGGCAGGTTCAATACCGGAAGCTACTGCTAATGATTATGGTGCTAGGAATTGGTGGAACCCACCTATCTGGTTTTCAAATGTCTGTGATCAATTATACTTCTCCGGTAAGCAAAGCCTTCATAAAATCACATCTGTAACTGCTCTTCACGGGACTATTCCTTACGTTTTGAAGATGCTCTAAAAACCTGCTAGGTGTTGCTATGTGAGTTTACTCCCAGCTCCTTCCAGTCCCATACTGTCCTGTCAAAGGAGTTTGCATGAATGTTAGGAGCTGTAGTCCAAAGACAATTTCCCACAGAGTATCAGAAAGGCTGAAAAATTGGAAAAGCAATGCTATTCCTGCTGTGGTCTATAGCTGAATGGGGGGACAATGGAAGTTTTGGTGGCTCCTTAAACTATTCTTTTTTCTTTTATAAAACCTCTCTAACATCTCTAAAATGAAAAATTAGCAATGTGTAGAAACAACTTATTGAAGCACCCTCCTTAAAGATTATGCCATGGAGAAAAAGGTTAAAAACTAGCTGGTGGAGTCTCAACCTTCAGTTCAGCCCCTTTCTCTTTCTATCCTCTACTTGAACGCAAGAACATTTGTGTTTCACAGTATTCAATAAAAGGTCCCAATACTTTGGTGTCAGGAGAGCCAGGATTCAACAGACTAAAAAGTATAATTAATTTCTGAAATGCTTTCTTACACTATTAGGCTGTATGAGAGGAAATATCAGTCCTAATTTGCAAATGAGTCCCATAGCCATGCTTTTAGTAATGACTATTAATCTAAATTTTAAGTTGTACACATAATGAAGAACTATTGTAATTAGTGCCTCAGTGGAATGAAAAATCTCTTTTTCTGTCCCAGTACATTCAGAAGTTTATCAATGAAACTTGGCTGGAGCGATATGGTTCTGTGCTGCATCAGGAGACACTCACATTATTGTGGTCCTTCATTGTGTCTATATACTGTGTCGGTGGAATGACAGGGTGTCTGTGTAGTGGGTACCTGACTGCAAAATATGGAAAGTAAGTATATTTCCCAACAGCTCACTAATCAGGGTTGCAACAAGGGAAGCAATTAAATGTTACTCACCTAATATAATGGATGTCAGAATTCTCACTGCCCCCTTCTGGTGCAGAATTAACTCTACTCAGCACGTATAGCTACGCCTAGGTACATTAGAGAGACAAGAGCATGCAACTATTTCTGATTCCCTTTTCACAGTTTTTGGTGCCATACAATTCCTATATTTTTTCTGAAATTTTAGTAAAAAATAATCTCTGAAATTTCTTTATTGGGCAATAATGCCCTAGGGAACCCAGCAGCACTGCAGTAGTGCAGAAGGGGATAGTTATTCTGTAGGCAAAAGCTTTTTTTTTTGCCTTTTCTTTTTTTAATTGATCGCAGCCTTTTGTGCATGTTCATTCCTCTGTAAGAATAATCAGCGTTTCAGCAAAGATAAGCAGAAATCCCTCAGGTCACATTCAGAACCCTCTCTTTGAGGGTGGCCATAAAGGACAAAGCCAGAACTCTCTAGCTTGAGGTGGGAGGTGAAGCAAGTTCTCAGTGACACTAGATTTGCCTTATTCTGGGGACGCATGCAGTGTTTGAGATGGGGACCTTGCCCACAAGAAAGAAGTGAAAAAGACCATTCCTTAGCAGTATTTATCCTGCAGGAAATTTCCTTCAGCCTCATGGTGTGCTCACATAATGTTAGCATGGAAAAAAGGAATCTAGCTTCTCCCTTTCCACTCCCCTGCAAAGACATCATGCCTTTTCATAATCAGATATGGTTGTCCTATAAGCAATGGATTTAAACACGGCCATGGCTTGCTCTGTAAATCCAGAGGAGAACAGGCTGACAGTCAAAGATTAAAAAGTAAAACATGGATCATACCCACATGTTGTTTGCCATTGCAGGAAGAAATGTCTGCTGTTCAATGACGTGGTCCTACTAGTAGCCACGCTGCATATTGGCTTCAGCAGAAGAGCCAAATCCTTTGAGATGATCCTGATTGGGCGCTTCCTCGAGGGCATCGGTGCTGGTAGGACTCCCCACTACTCCATGTTAATGTGACTTCTTTGGGGTGGATACAGAAATCTTCCTGCTGGGAGTACCGGGCATGCACTGTAGCCCCAGTGGAACAAGGAACAGATTGGGAAAAGGTAAGATGAGCTGTCCTTTGCCTTCAAGAGGTCTTGTTGAGAGAGATCTGATGGATTAGCTAAACATCTTGCTTAAAGTAAAAGGTACATTTTCAGCTTAATATTGTGGAGGATATATAGCAAACAGTTCAGAAGAGAGAGGAGAGAACTACCTTTAGCTGAAGGTGAAATGAAAAGGGACCTTCTCTCTTGCTTTCTATAGCTTTAGCTCTCTCCTGTCTTCTTCAATTCAGGAATAAATATGAATGCCCATGTTCAGTATGCTGGAGAGATCTCACCTAAGAAATTGCGTGGATTTGTAAATGTGACCTCTTCTGTGTTTCTTGCACTAGGAAAAGCTGTAGCAAGGATTCTTGGATTACGGTACTTGTGCTACTCCTTCTGATCCTATTTTCTATTTATTTTTCTTCTGTATAGCAGGAAAGTGTTGTCCTCCCAATACTAGAAACAGTCATACACTAAGGGTGGGGTTTTACTTTGCTTAACTACAGCTGTCAAAAAGGAAGCATCTACCCTATAGCAGTCACTGAGGTTCCCTTGTCATTCACTGGGGAGAAAAAGGCCCTTCTCTTGAGAGAGGATGAATCCATCTCTGGAGGTGCTGCCTCTCTGCTGAAGTTAATAAGAAAAGATTGTATGTAAACACTCTTAGTAAACTTTTGACATCTGAAATCTCTGCTAATTTCTTGATAATCTCATGCAGAATTGCAATATTGGTTCAGAGAGCTGTTGTGGGAATACTCAAACTCCACTGATATTTAGAAAATATTCAAATTATGAGAAAAACCTCAGTCTTGCAGTAGACCTGAAGTATTACTCTGTTTTTCTTTCCCTAGCCTAAACATCTTCTATTTCAATTTATCTTTTCAGGGTCTGTATGTGTATTGTGTCTATTTAGCTAGCCTAGGTTCTAGAAAATACCAAACAAGTTATAGACTGTAGTTGTACTGGACTATATACACACTCTAACACACTTTCATAGAGATCTCTTAGGAACTGAAGACATGTGGAATGTGCTATTGTCCTTCTCCGGGTTGGTGGCATTGATTCAACTGCTCTTTTTGCCATTCTTTCCTGAGTCCCCTCCCTACCTCTTGCTGCAAAAAGGAGACAAGGCTGGTTGCTTGAAAGGTAAAATAAAAATTTAGATCCTTAATTTGTTAAATTGTAACTCTTGGGAAATTGAAGCTAATAGAGGGAATCCACTTTTCTATTAGCCAACTACAGATTTCTTGATAATTACATGATTAAAGATCTTGTAAAGATCATAGCATTGAATTATATTACTCCAGACTAAAAGGAGTCATCAGAAATATTTAAGATCTACCCCTAAATATTATAGCAAGTTGAAAGCCACTTTCCAGGGCAATCTCAGCATGTTCCAGGAAGGCATGTTCTAGTTCTTTGCTCGGTGACTGATGTATCAAACCATGGACTGTAATGAAAATGTTGCAAACGTCATTAAAAACACAGAACTCAGTGGATAAGATGATGGAGGTGTATGCTTTGTTCTGTCTCTTCTGTAGCCATGAAGCAACTCTGGGGAGAAGGGAATTATCACACAGAGTTTGATGACATGATGAAGGAAAAGGCTGTAACAAAAGGCACCAAAATCATGAATGTCCTAGAGGTGCTGAAAGAACCATCCGTATATCCACAGCTGAGTACCATGCTCCTTCTTTTACTGAGTCTACAGCTCTGTGGCCTGAGTGCAGTTGAGTATACCCTATTTCCATGCATAGATCTACTATGAAGTAACTGAAGCACCGTAATTCCAACTTGTCACTTTCCTCTGGATCTACATTATTCCTCCTCACACAGAGCTCACTGCCAGTGAAACTTTGTGGTATCATCATCACTAGTATTCGTCCTACCTTTAAGGGAACTTCTGGGGT
Source organism: Himantopus leucocephalus (assembly GCA_003993805.1). Taxonomy (NCBI): domain Eukaryota; kingdom Metazoa; phylum Chordata; class Aves; order Charadriiformes; family Recurvirostridae; genus Himantopus; species Himantopus leucocephalus. The sequence continues at coordinate 10,467,759 of RSEF01000015.1, forward strand.
GGGAATACAAGAGATTCAACTCAGCAGAAGTTCCTGCAAAGGCACTGTTGCGTTCATTCCCTGGTAGTATTACCAAAGACTCTGTAGGAGAAAGGGCTATAAATACTCTAAGGCTTGCTACAACCCACCGATCTATTTATCTAGACTTCCATCTCCACTTTCTTTGACTTCTGCAGTAGCAGATGGCCAGCTATTGCCATTCAATTTTCATTCCATTTGATAATGGAAATTTACCCATTAAGCCATTTCCTTCCAGTCGTTTCCACATACAAAGTGGCTGAGCACAATACATCCCAAGCTAATAGTCATTCCCCTGGATGCCCTTTTTATCACTTGCCTATGGGTCTCTCTCCATAAGCCTTGCTTAAGCCTGTGCACTCTGTTGGAGCTTGTTCATTTCAGTTCCCAGCAATGTGGGCAGAGAAGGCACCTCTGTGCTCTGCTGACAGGGGAATGCTGCCCAGTCCATTGGGAACCTTGTGGATGAGCAGCCTCTGCTTAGCAGCTAGAAAAGGGTGACAGAATCAACTGTATGACGATGTATGGTCTGCTATGACTGAGATCTGATTTTCTTTTTCCTCACTCCCTGTCTTGTCCTTTTCCTCTTCCTCTTTACCCAAACAACATCTTTACCCCATGTCTTACAGGCAGTATGCTCCTTTCAACTCCTGTTTTTTCTGGGCTTTCAAATCTCTTTTCTTCATCTCCATAAACCTTTTGATTTTTAACATCTCAAGCAGGTATGTCACCTCCACTAAACCCTAGTAATGTACTGTTGCTTTTGCAGCGATGACAAATCTAGATCACAGTTATGCTGGATAAGCACATATCACATCTATTGACTATGCTTAATTTTACAAATGTTTCTTGTTTCCCAGATCACCTTTTACACCTCAGAAATTTTTCAGACGGCCAACCTGCAGGAAAGCATAATCCCATATGTATCTCTAGGTGTTGCGATCTCTGAGCTCATCTCTATCATCTTCTGTGTAAGTCAGATCTTTCTGGGGCTTTGAGAATTAAAGTACATGTGAGTTGAGTCTATTCTTCCTTAAAGAAAATTAATCTTTTCTTTGTGAACTAAAGAATTTTTCTGTGGCACTGCATAAATCTGTAAAGTGGTTGTTACCATCCTCTCCAAATTTTGTCCCACCTTTTACATCTTTCTTCCCATCTTCATTCTCCATAATTTCTTATAAAAATCCCTCTCTTACTCATACAGATATAAATGAAATGTCATTCAAACATAAATATGTATACTTATTTCCATATATTTGTGTATATATATTCAAATGGAATCATAGCAGGCTTCCATTTATTACAGTGTTTATGAAAAAGTAGACGCAATCCTGGGCAGCAATGGTAATTCATAGCATTAGAGATGCTAGAAGGAACTCAATAAAATACCAAACTTGGTACCCATAAGATTTGTGCTCTCTAAAGTAAGAACTCCTCAAGAAGAATGTCTGATTTGTTGGACAACTGACAGCTGGATTTTGCCATGCTTCCAGCAATACGCAATTTTTTTCTACTCTTCAGAGCTCCATTATTGATCGTTTTGGACGCCGGATACTCCTGTGGGGTGGTTATTTGCTGATGGCACTGATACTGGTGTTGCTTGAAACAAGCCTTCTACTGAGTGTAAGCAAATATCTCTCTGGGGGTGGACCTGCATCAGAATTCTTGGTGCAAGACAGCAGATAGTCAGTCTTAGCTTTCACATCCAAAATAGTAGGTCAGAATATCTTCTGAATACAAACTCAAAGTCCCTCTGCAAGGCTTTTTTTGTTCTGCCTTGTAGTTCACCTTCTTTTAATCAGGCTTTCAAACGGTCAGTGAAAAACAATTTGTAAAACCACTGGCCTAGCACAGCTTTCCTCCAGCTCTCTTCCTGCCTGACCTCTTCAAACTCCACCTGTGTTTGGTTCTGCTGTCTTTTAAATCCCCAGATGAACATCCCTGCTGTCACCTTTCCCATTTGCTATCCCATGCCTCCTGCAACAGAAGCAGTGTGTACTTACTCATCCAACAACCACCAATTTCCACCCTTGATACAAGTGACCCAGCTACATAGTGCAGCTCTTTAGCTACTTCCAGTCGGGATGGTGGAAAGCAGTGAGAAACCCAAGCGTCATGGCTTCAGTAATGCCAGTGTTTTGCACTGCATTGCAACCTTGGTCTCAGCCCACAAACCTTCAGTTTCTTTCTGGTTCACAGATATCTTCTGGTTCACAAGAGATTTAAATATTCCTCTGAAGCTGTCTAATTCAATAAGATAATTAGGTTAAATCAGTAACAATTTTCCCCATGCTATAATTAGCTTGGAATTCATTGCTTGTTTTTCAGACCAAGGTGCAGTTCAGCTCACCTCTGTAGCTGCGACCCTGCAGGCTACTTTGGGCCTTCCACTGTATTCAGTACAGAGAGATAAGTAGTTCTAGTGACCATCTACTACAAAGCACAGCGTCATGGGCTTTTTCATAAATGTTGCTTCTCCTATATGTTTTGATTAGCTGTGATGTAGCTATAATATTCAAATTCATTCTCTTCCCTCCTTTTGCCTTTGTCTAGGATCAGTTCCTCTGGATGCGCTACTGTAGTGTTATTCTCATCTTTTTATTCCTTATTGCCTATGGAATAGGACCAGGTGAGTACAACAATAAAAGAAACAACAGGAAACCTTGGACCACAAGGATAAGCACAGGCCATGGATGTATGGAAAGAGAACTAGATTGTTTGAACATATCTTCAAAAATCAACAGCTTAGTTTGGACTGAAATTGGGGAAGATCCAATTTTTGATGAATTAACGACCCAAGAAATGATTTCTTTAACAAATTACTTGAAATGATTCAGACCCTGATGAATCAGGACTCTGTTTCCTCTTGCTGGATTACAGGTTCAAGCCAAAAAAATATTTGTTAATCAATTTACTAAGACTTGGTTTGGAGCGTGTGAATGCTGTTCTGTGCATACAGGTTCAACTGATCCACCTCTGTCTGCCTAAGGGCAGGGGTAGCCTCTTCTAAAATATCAGTTTTCTCAACTGACCTGGAAAATCCTACTCTATTAAAGAATGATCTCTGATAGCACGCATAGTCTCTCTCTTAACATTGCTCTATCCTTTTTCTTACTCTCTTAATGTCACCCTGCATCATCTACATGGGTAATGACACAACCAAACTTACAGTTCTCTATTAGGATGTCACTCACCTAAGACCAATATTTACTCTGAACTTCCCTGACTAAACACTACTTTTAGTTATTAAAGTCTCCAAATTCAAATGGCAGCCTTCAGAATTGTAAGGGATGTATATGAGGACTGTGAACGTCTTGAAAACCTAACAGAATTCCTATGGTAGCAGAATCCAGGTGTCTTCTATGGGCAATGGAGAGAAATAGGCGATAAGGCCATTCATCTCCATATTTTATACATCTTAGGTGGATAGAAACTGCACTTCAGGGGTGTCTGTCTCTCTCCATGGACCGTAAGAGAAGTCTGTAGGGGAATTCAGATAAAGATTTGCTAAAGATTTGGCAAAGATTTGTGCTACCTAGATTTATATGATTTCATAGTAGCCTGACTTACTGGGGCTGTGTTTGACCAGTGACAGCAGTTCACTCACTTTGAGGAATATGGTTAACTACAACAATGTTTTTACTGCTTTTTTATGTTTTATCCTCAGCTGGAGCCGTTGTATCTGTCATGAATGAAATCTTCACCCTCTCAACAAGGTCCTCCGCTTTTGTAATCGGTGGAATCGTCATTTGGCTAGGCCTCACTTTCACTGGAATGATTTTCCCCTTTGCTGTTGTATGTAATTTGATTCAAATCTTCTCTTTGACTCCATCAATTTAAACTGTTTTTCCAGGCTGGTCTGGACAGGGAGTAGGATGAAATGCCTTGTGGATGATCAAAGCTGTGAATCCCTTATTGCTACTGGCATATGGAGGCCATTTATGTAAAACACTACCCTAGACTTCAGACATCCTCTGCTGCCTCAAGAATAAATTGAAAAGACAAATAAATATTCCTTTTGTAAGATCAACTTATTCCTCATTTCACAGGGAAAAGTCAACAATTTTCAAGAATCTATAGGGACAAGCGTTGTCAGGGAAATCACTCATCTTATTCTGTTTTTATCTCCAGATGCTTCTTGGTCCTTTTTGCTTCCTCATCTTTATTGCTGTCCTGGTCATTTCAGCGGTTCTCATCTACCTGGTCCTCCCAGAAACAAAAGGGAGGTCAATCTCTGAAATCACAGAAGAATTCAAAACACGCCAATTTAAGAAGAAACGTCATCAGACTGTGGAGAAGAACGCTACCGAAGAGAAGACATTCTGCACCAAGCTCTGATAGGCCACCATAAGCAATTTCCACTGATAAAACGCCCTGTCTCAACATTGAGCCAAAAGCTAAACCTTAACATGGACTTTTCTTAATAAAATGTAATCCAATAAGTAATCCACAGACAGCTTGTTATTAATCCAAGTAGTCCTGTTTTATATTCATCTTTGCTTTTCATGGTGAGAGGCAATGTCTTCTTCCTAGAACAGCTCTGCAGCAGGAAGATATTAGTAACTACAGCCACTTCTCAGGACTGGCACATGGAAAACATTTTCAGGCATAACACATCGATTTTATTTCAAGTCTTTCTCATTTGCTATCATTTTAAAGAAACGGGATTTGCTTCTATGTTTCTTACTTTGTAAGAAAGCTCTGCTCAGGCTTAAAAGCAGGATGAAGAGAGGATGAAACATAAACACAGTTCTTGCAAACAATTTTAATGTAATCTCTTTATGATATCACACTGTAAAGGACCTATTATTGATCATGAACACTGCACATGAACAAATACCAGGTAGAATAACAAAGAGAACTGATTTTTTTTCTATTTTCTCAAGCTGACATCAAGTAACTGTATGTCCTGATTGTCTCTATAATGACTGTCGGGGATCAGCTGCAATCCCTGGGCAATTGGTACAGAAGAACTCTCACTTGCATCCTCTGGAGCAAACTGACTGCACCCTCCATATCAGTTGTAGCAAAATCTGGAGCAAGTTTTTGTAGTGTAAGCTATGTTCTCAGCCTTATTCTGGGTACCTCATGGATGGCACAAGGGTTAACAAACATACAGGCAGTGCTGAGAGCCAGAGTACCAGAGCCCTGGAGTGAGACAGGGAGCAAGACACTTCGAGAGAGTACTGAAAGAGTAGACACTTTGCAAATTCAGTCCATTTTATAAATAATTAACTGTTAAAAAAAAAAAAGAAAGCAGAAGCTGTGATAGCGAATGTCTGCTAGCTGTGTACTGGCCTAGGACACATTGCACTCTACTAGTGCACATCAGCATACAATACTACACTTTACCACTGCTATGCTCCACATCACCCATGTACTGCTGCTATTTAAGAGTTGTTAATCCTGCTGACCACTGCAGCATTTAATCACTCGCCTCCCCAAATTCTTCTACCTTCATATAGGACGATCAATTATTTTCCATTTTCTGTCACAGTTACAAATGGTATACCATGCTTCCTGTTTAGTAGGACCACAAGTCCTATCTTTCCACAGTTTAACTGTTCACATTGATTATGATTGTGCTGGAGCACTGAATTAGTGTTGAGTTTCAGGGAGTTTTCTATTTAAAAATTTCAAATAAATGTGCTTGCTACTTCTAAATGAATAGCCACAGAAGAAGCTCTGATATTAAAGCACCAGTGTGTGTGTTCCAGCAACTGAAATCTGGGTTAGATTTTATATTCAATCTGGTTTCACTCTGTGTATCAAAATAGGGAGGACTCATGCTACAAAATGTTCCCATTCATAGGAATCTCTTCTGTTGAGTCATTGAAATACTTAATCCATCCATTTTAAGTGCTGTCCAATTGCTGCAAAAAACATCAGTCAACAGAAATCATATGAAGTAAACATTAACCTCAGTCTCAGAGTCAGATGATTACTTAAGCAGAAGGTGCAGAAAAGGCATGACAGAAAACACTTCCTCAGCCTAACAACGTTCTGTCTGCCTGGGATCAGCCACCCTTTTGATATAAGATGGAAAAGCTCCTTTCAGAAGTGGTGAGTACTACAGCTGGCAGTATTGGCTGCTAATAGCAGCTGTCAGAAGAACTGAGAGGTTATCTGTCGCAATTACCATTCCTAAAGAAATTACAATACATATGTACCAAACTACTTTCACAATAATAGGGTGGAGAGGGAATGCTTTTTAAATAATCCTTCTAATTTTGTTGCTGTAAAAATTAGAGCTAACATTTAAAATTAAAAAATCAAAAGACACAGAATGAACTTCCTGGACTAAATCATCACAGAAACTTTGAAGGAAGTTCCAGCTGAGTAGAGAAACTGATTTCTTAAAAAAGGTTAAAAAGTCCTCTAGTACTTAAATGGTGATGCATTTCCACACTGTTTTCACCTGCTCTCACACCTTCTCACATACAACTGTGACACTATTAGGCTTTCCTAGCCTTTATTCTAGCCTGATAGTGATATGAAATTGTGCATTTGAAAATAAAGTTTTTGTGGATTGTTTAATTAATTAATGTGAAGAAGAGTAATAAAACTGATAATCCAGGACCTTTATCTGTCTGATCTTTTTTGCACTGATGCTTTGCATGTTCTGCTAAGATTATTTAAGCATCATCAAACACGATGATATCCTAGAAATGCAGGGACTATGATATCACCAATTTCTTTTGTGATGAGCTTGTACTATTCCTTGCAGGTTCCGTACCAGTGATTGGTTGTAATGCTTTTTGTATTGGGAATTGGAGGATCCCTCACAATTGGCTTTCAAATGTCTATGATCAGCTACTCAGCCATGGTAAGAATAGCTTTAAGCAGATACAGCACCTTCAGGAGTCATTGGTAGTGGAGTCAAAATGTAAAGGATGTTTCCCAAAATAAGTTGCAAAGTATTTCCATTGACTTTCTATTCCCAGCTCTTACCACCACCACCACCACCCCTTCTCTGGAGAAGAAAAGAATTAAGAGCTAGACTATAACTGCCTTTGAGTGGGCATGCCCAGGTAACATGTCAGTCTCTCCATTTAACAGATGTTAGTGTGGTCAATCAAAATTTTCAAAAGATGTCATGTAAGGTAATTTTAAATGAGCTAATTTGGGTACCACAACCACTAACTGAAATAGCTGAGACTCTACTGGGAGCTATCATGTCTTGTCAGCAAACCGTATAAATTACCTCATCAATTTACTACAAATTCTTTCCAACAAATCTGTCCAGATACAGCATGTCTTGGCAACTCTACATGAAAACACACATGCATACAAGCACAAAGCCCTTTAATGACTAAATATGCTACATTATCTGTGCAAAGAGCTGCTAGTAATTGTGACCATAGTTGTTCTGTTCTGGTTCAAGGACAGCACTTCCAAGGTGCTGTAACAAGAGCCATGCAATCAGACAGTGAAAGAGAAAGATCAAAGAATGTATTGATGTTTTGACAACTGTGTTAATTAAGTTTTCTATATTAATGACTGTGAGATAGGACCTTATTTTCTGCAGGACTGGGGACAAAGGATATAAAAATATCTCACTGGTGTTCTCATTCCATGCTTGTTAATAATCATGATGCCTGAAGCCTTGGGGGAATAACTAATTAATAATCTAAATAAATCTGCATGTACAAATATTATGATTCATGAATAGTGCAGTTGTATCAAGTTTTTCTCTTTGTTTTGCACAGCTATGAAGAAATGGCAGCTGAGAGTACCAGGCAGAAGCTGACAACCTGCAAAACCAATGGCAGCAATGGGAAACATCAAAATCCTTAATGTGCTGGAAGTGATGGAAGACCAAACTCTGCGCTGTCAGCTGTGCATTTTGATTATTGTGATCATAACTCTGCAATTCTCTGGCATTGATGCAGTTGGGTATCTTCCCCTCTTCATGGACTAAAGCAACTCTTACATGTTCGTAAGAAAAATCTGCAGTTTAAGCTTGCAGACACTATAAAAGAAGTTGTATTTGAGTGAGAGTCAAGCAGTCATGAGATTTACTCCTGGCCATCACCAGGCTGCTGATTAGGCTTTGGGTGTATTTACCCATCCATCTACTGCTCTTTATTTGGAAAACTGGCATTCACTATTGAGCTGCGAAAGTGCCATATAAATGCACCATGTTGTTTAAGAAGAGAAGTTTTGAATTATGGACATTTATTCTGCAATAATGCTGGAGGACAGACTGGCTTGTGTATGTTAACCTGCCCACAACAGCTCCTGTGCCCCCATACCTCATTGATCCACAAAGACTAAAAAGGTGCTGCCCATATACAGGATGAAATCTTACGCTTTTTTTTTTGCCACCATGCCCTCTTCCCCCATTGCCTCTGTGGCAGTACTTCTATACAACTTGCAGCTTCCCTAACAATGTTGTAAAGGGGTATTTCTAATGCCTGAGTTTCCTGTTTGAAAATAAGAACAGTGTGAGACCAAAGGGAATGCAAATATAACATTTATTTTCTCCCATGCTGTTCTTTTCCCAGTTTGCACAGATTTCACAATGTGGTGCAACTGCAACTGGTAGTACTTCTGAACTGCGCTGAACAGACATTAAAGCCATGAAGTAGCTAACTAGACAGACATACGGAAAAATACAAGTTAGGATCAGTGTTCGCTGTTGGCACTGTACCAGATCAATAGTGTATTCTGCTGTGGTAGCTTCTACTTTCACTTGTCAATTCCTTCTCTCTGATTTTACTCTCCTCTTTCTCTTTTTCATATCTTCTTTTCAGGACTCCCAAGCCTTCTGCACATACAGAAGAGAGAATTCTCTGTTTTCATCTTGGTCAGTGTCACTTTGTCTTTGCTGGTCCTTTCGCAGGAACCAGTCTCAGCAGAAGCACAGCTGACACATTGCAGAGGGACTGTTAATCCCTCTCACACAGCACCATATCAGGCTTAAAAGCATGAGCCTTGGATCCCTCTGTCCCTCATTTATGAAGTCCAGCCAGGCTCACTCAGATTTAGCTCCTATGTTTCCTGCAAGAAGTCAGTCCTTCAGAGCCAGTCTTGCTGGGCACCTTCACTACTTCAAGGCTTAAGGAACCTTTCCATCTCATGCATTCATCCTCCCAGGCTGCACAAACCCAATGTGCCAAACCTCAGGAGGCCTGTCCTCCCAAATGCACACTATTGCTGCATCTCTTGCAGTTACTGATAAATCAAACAGTGTATGATTAACCCGGCAATATTAACGTTTGCGTGTTGTTTTAACCCCATGGCAAGGCCTCTTTCTCATACTTCTGCAAGCAACATCTCAAATTATTTTGACTACTCATCCTGCCCATTTTTTACTCAAGAGGAGAGAGAAAGCAAGTAAGCAAGGCTTTTTTCTCTTAGGTTTCTCATCTTTGTACTACTGCTTCAGTGCCATTGCTGTCACTGACACTTTCAAGAAGAAGTTGGAAATTTAGGTGCCATTCAGCCTTACTTATTTCAGTACAGACCTATGCATCAGGGCCAAAATCTCTGTTATGAGGCTGCAGCTAGCATCCAACAGAACTGAATACAAGCAGTGGCATCACCGTTAGTGTGTCAGGGTTATGCTTCTGTTCAAAGGAGGTTATGTTCTGCAAATATTATGGCTTCAGTACCTGTTGCTGTTGTTATCGGGAGAGCTAATAAAACTGGCTAGAAGGCAGAGCACAGCCTCTTCAAGCTATGGCCTTCTCATCCCATATTTTTGTCTCTTTTCTTGGGACTGCCTGGACATAGTGGGGCTAGAATAGCTGTACAAATAGTGAAAAGAGAAAGGAAGAAGCTTCATGTGAAGTCCCACATCTTCCTCAGGAAATTCACCCACTATTAACACCTCTATTTTCACTTCTGTATGTCCAACACTAAATGATGACAGGTGTATTTCTTGTTTTTCTGGACCACAGCTGACTTGCATCAGATGATGACCAGGACTAAAACTAAAATGATAGCAGTTTTTTTCTGTTAAAAGCATGTGAGAAGCTTTTAAAAAGACACTTTATATTTCTAATCCATTCTTGAAGTATTTTCTCAACAATCAGCAAAAAGGGTAGGTCACTGGTAGAAATGTACCCCATTTACTTGCTTACCAATCCTGACATGAGAGGTGATATCACACATGCTATCCATTGTTTCCAATGCAAGTTTTTTCTTCTGTTGTGTTTTCTAGGTCTATTAGTGCACTTCTGAGGTGCTGCGCGCATCTGGGTTTGAAGAAGGCCTTATTCCATATGTATCACCAGGGGTTGGTCCCTGTGTGTTCCTTCCCACTCTGTTGTGTGTAAGGTGCACTGTATCAGTGTGTTACTCGGGACTCGGGCTTTAGCTGTGCTTACAGTCAAGTGAGTGCCTTTACCACTGAACAGTTTGAGAAGAAGACACTGCTGTGCAAAGGCTATGATTTCATGGCCTTGGCATTGTCTGTCCTCACAGTTAATCTCTCCCTTCAGGTAAGAAGAAATTTTTAATTATTTTATTCCCATTCCTGTTTCGCACCTAAAGACTGGCGCGTTTCATGTCACAGCGCAAAACAAACTGGATGTAGACAGCTACAAAGTGAAATTTTGCCATCATTGTCACCATGTTCGAAGTGCTGTAAAAGGAGAAGGAAAAAAAAAATCTTTCTCTGGTTTATTTCCAGCAAAACCTCGTTTTCTTTTCCTTCCTTATCTTTACTGAGATCCTCATCAGCTCAGGCATCTTCATCTACCTCTGTCTTCCCAGAGACAAAGGGGAACTCGGTTATGGAAATAACGGAAGAATTTGGCACTTTACATTTTAGGAAGAGACCTCATTCCTTCACAGGAAATACTTCTCTTGAGAAACATAGCACCTACACTAGCTTCTAGCTGGTCAGCAGAATGACCATATATTAAGTAAGGTCATAAATTACCTTGATGCTTGCAGACTGCAAAACACAACAAGGGCAAATTACTTGTTTTCTCTTATTGGAAAAGATGAATATTCCTTCATAGACACAAGTGGAATCTTCATGAATGAAAGTCACTCTCATATAACCTTAAAAACCTGAGAGCAGTCAATAATCAATAAGTCATCATAACATAAAATATGTGCTATGCTAAGCTTACAGATTTCACTTAGGAAATGTTTTGTGCCTAAATGCCCTCTTTAATTCTAGTGTCTGTGATTTTGCTATTCAGAATTTCATTTTGAGTTTTGGATTATAACAAATCCAAAGTCTCAAATCAAACCTAAAAGAAACCACTGAGTTCCTCTCAGTGTGAAATTAAACTACAGATTACTTCAGTCATCCACAATGAGCAATATAGTGTCAATCAAGCTGGCTTAGAACCAAGCCCAGGTTTGAGCTCTTTAGAGAAATTTATATGACACACCTTGTGTAAGTGACTTTCAGTGTCTGTCCATTTCACAGCAGCCATTTCTCTATACAGAACAAATTAAAAGTTCTCCTTAACTCTGTAATAATTCCTTAAACATGAAGCTATGCACAAGTTTCATAGCATAACAGAGCTTTTTCTAGAATATAGTTGAATGTTTTAACAGAAATGATCAATTCCATTGACTTGACAAAAAACAAGAGGTAAACTCCTAGGATAAAATCCTCCTAAAAATGCTGATAAGGTGAAACAGTACCGTGCTATACAGTCATGTGCAGTTCAGAATCACCAGAAATCCCCAAAAATATAAGAGAAATTTCACTGTGAAATGGCGGAATTTGCTGCACTTTGGGATCCTTGGTAATTATATCAAGGACTGTAGGAATCCTAATGGCATAGCCCCACACACCCTTAGATGCAACTCGAGAAAAATTATGTAATGAAAAGGAAACAACATTTTAAAACAATAAATAGTCAATAGCTATGCAACTTGCATTTTTGTATGATCAAAATGTTACAATTGTTGGTGTTCAAGAGAATATACTTACAAAAATGCCAAATCATTCTAAATGCTGTTGCAAGCCAGAATAAACAGCATTTGCTATGCAGTTATATAGGCAATAGTTGGAATTACACAAGTAACCAAGGTTTTATTATTAACATGCATTTTTTTTCTCATTTCTTTAGACTCACAGTATTTGCAGTAAACCCCTCTGTAAATAATTCTGTGTTTTATGAACTGAAAGCACAAGTCCCGAGGGTGAGCTTGGGCATTTAGCACAACTTCAGTACAACCCCATTGCCCCATCTGCCCCCACCCCAAGCCTTGGGGTGGGGGAAAGTCCCTTGGCATGAGTAAGAGCAAGTAAAAGACTTTGAAAGCAAGAATGACATGAGAGCCCCAGGCAAAACTCTTTCTTCCAAGTGCTGTCTCTAACAGAAGCCATGTAGAGGTACAGTTCAGGCTTCACCTGACAAGACAGGAGCCTCTGGAATCCAAAGGTGACTTTTCAATGCCTGCAACACTGATTTTGGAGATGTTCTGTGTCTGTAATGCTGAAAGCTGAAACCCAAGAGATTAAGATCCCAGTTGTCCCATCTTAACTCATTAGGGAATATTTACCTACTTGGCTACTCTCATGAGTAGGTGGGTCTTACAGGTACTGACTGTTTCAAGCAGAGCCTTCCGGACCAGATGCTCTATTCCAAAAGCCTCTGCCAGGACACAATATCTCTTACTGCTTTTTTACCACACCTGGCCAACAAACATCCACATAACCACCAGACAAGAAATACCCTTCCTCAGTACAGTCTAACTGATAGACAAAGCCAGAACAGCAGAATTAGACTTTGAAATTTGCTACTTCTACTTCAAGCCCAATGAAGGGCTGTGTCTTTCAGAATGTGCCTATTTCTCACCTAATAAACAATATTTACTATACCAGTGAATCTGAAACAGAAGCCCACATACTTTACTTATTAATAAATAACAGTGTCCAAACATTGTACCAACTGCTTTTTGCTTTGTGCAGATTACAGCAGAGGGACTCCTCAGTCTGTATCACAGAAGTAAGGTATTTTACTGTTCCTGGAAAACTGTTTAGATTTTTTTGCCTGAACTGTTCTCCTTTCCCTTTCCAAAGCCATTGCTACCCCCACATGCAAACTTCCTCTGCTTTGAAACTTTCCCCCTGCGGACTGGACTAGATGCAATTATTTCCTGAAATATTTAATCCGGCAGTGTTAACTTTGGCCAGTTGAAGTAAATATAAGTGAGTGAAGACGAAATAGTAAAAATTTAACTCTGGTCCCTGAAGCCAAATGCCCACTGCCATACCAGCAGGCAGGAGACAGAGACACAGAAGCCTGTGATGACAAAGACACATCACACACTGGACAACCAGCCCCTAACCAGAGATGACCGGCTTCCTGTCAGACCTGGTAAGTACTTGGTGGGGTATTTACATCTGCGAGATTTTTGTATGCTACTAGCATTTCAAAGAAAACAAAATCAGCATCTCAGTAAAAACAACAGGGCTCCTATTCACTAAAAGCATCTCAGAAGTGGTTCTGCCCACCATCTTGAGATATTACAGATATTTGCGCTTCATATGCTCTGCCATCCATCTTTGTCATATTTTTATCTATATGTTAATGTTTCTTAAATGTTTTCATTTAGTGGGAAATATTTGCTTACCCTCAAACATAATTTGCATTGCTTACCTGCTCAAAGAAGAGTTTTGTTAGATATATCACTAATAATTTAGTGCAAGAGATGGCAGGCAGAGGTTTTGAAAGGCAGGGAATGGGATTGGATGTTGGCAGCTGTGGCATCTTGACAGGGATGTTTGTGGGAGCCTGCAGCATTTATGTCCTGGCTATGGCTGAGTCTTGAACCCTCACACATCAGTGAGGCACCTCCAATTAGGACAATGTCTCTTTGAGAAAGAGCTCCCAGCTCCTGCTGGGCACACTTAACCTCTCGTCCAGGAAATAGGAATATGGCAGGGCACCTCTGAAAGGCTGGCAGTTTTCCATTCATTCACAACATATTCACTATGTCCTGCTGCAAAGGCTGCTGGCACCTAAGTGCCATGCTGGTTGTGTATTTTCGGATCCATAAACAACTAGAAAAAAATCAAAGTGGGATGCCCGTTCTCAAAGCTCCCAAGAGATTAAGATGACCACACTGCGCAACACAGGCAGGAGGGGCAAGAATTCAGAACTGATGGTAATAACAGCTAGAAAAGACACTTTCCGCCTACAGCACAGTTTGAGCAGAACCAGTGCACGAGGGAAATTCTGTCCCAAAACATTGCCTTGCTGTTCCCTCCTCTCCCTCTAGGTAAAAAAATATGGATTTCCAAGGGCTGCTACACTGACAGGAGCCTGAGTGGAAAAATATGCTACAAGCAACATCAGTCTCTTTTTTTGCCCATTTGAGACTTCTTTTTTGTTTTTTAGCTACTGTGGGCAATTTCAGGAGGCTTTGCTACAAAACTTGAGTTGAGGGATCACTGCCCACTATTCAAGGGCCTGAAGGGTAGCCAGCACAGCAGCTGCTCTCTCAGATAAGATAGGAAAGGTCTGGGTACAGAGGGCCTGGTCACTACTGAAGGCACAGGTCTGAGCTGCAGATAACCTGGCCACTGTCCAGACAGCAGAGAGGAAAGTAGGATCTCCCTCCCGAAAACCACTCTCACATGTATTAGCCCTGGAGTGTGGAATGATCTCAGCTTGCTATTCTGTTGACTTATTATTGAGGAGGGAAGGGAAATGTAATGGTTTCCATAGCTAAAGGCTGCATTTCCTTGAGTTGAATGTAGGGAAATCGCAGGAGGATGTACACTTCACACCAGGGCAAGCAGAGGGAATATGTCTAGCTGTAAATCCCTTGAACAAATGAGATGTTTCTGGAGGATGAAAGACACATTCAAAGACCAGCCTGATGTGGCTACAAACTTAAGAAGATTTTGTTCTACCTCTGCAGGTACAGTACCAGGGGCTCGTTCAAATGATCACTGTCCTGGGGATCGGTGGAACATTCCAAATTGGCTTTCAAATTTCTACAATCACCTACATGTCTCAGGTAGGCACCTGGCACACTGGTTAAGAGCGGCACTGAGTCTATATTCAGGCTTGAGGATACTCCTCTCTGGCAGTCAGCAAGGGTTTAACGACAGCATTCTCCTCACAGTTCTTTCCCATTACAATGCTATCACATAAAGCAGGACATGTCAAAGTGTTGAGAATAGAAGAAAAGAGAGACCTGAGAGTTGTTATTTATAGAACTGTTCCTCAGAAGATGCACACTGACTGGGGTGGCATCTGTCTCCCCTATAAAACCTACAACACGTGTGCCTACTTCAGTGGTCTCATTCATCACTACAAGTCCATGCCTCATTTCCTTAGATTTCAAGGACAAAAAAACAAAGAATGAACTCCTTTTAATGGCAAAATGAACACACCATACTGCATTACACTATGTCTGTTAGCTAATGCACACTTTTATTGTCTATATGAAATAGTGACTTTAGCTGAAGCAACAAAATTATGTTCTAAGTATAATAAAATACATGCACTGCAGTCACAGTTATTGTTAATGAAAATTGTTTTTTCTGTCTCAGCACGTTAAGGCTTTCATTAACGAAACTTGGCTGGAGCGATACGGCTACCCCATCCATCAGGATAACCTCTTGTTCCTATGGTCTATCACTGTGTCCATCTTTGGTATAGGAGGTCTCTTGGGTTCTTCAGGAAGTAGATACCTAACTGTCAAGTATGGCAAGTATGTACGTTTAAAGATAATTTGTCAATTGAATCTTAACCTAAGGAAATGACAGTTGAGGTTTTGAAAGTGAGACAGACTTTTAGGCTTAATCATGGCTGTAATACAGACAGCTTAGCAGCAGTGTCAACAGATTTTGCTGCTTCTTGCCCTTGTCCTGTGGCATGGGGTAATCAACTGTGCTGCCAGCCTGTCACACCAGATGTAGTTACTCAGGTTGGGTTAGTCTTGGTAAGGAGGAAAGGCAGCCCCCCAGCTGAAGACAGAATGGGTTTCCTAGAGGTGCTACTCAAAATATAGCAGGACTGAGATGCTCCTAAGTGCCACATTAATGTGTTTGATGATGGATTTTCAAGTGCAGAAATGCTTTAAGACTTTTCTCTGCTTCAAAACCCAGATGTGTTCCCAAACTCCCAGGTCTAGCCATGTGCCAAGGCACACCATAAGTCAAGAGTATCCAGTGCCAATACTGTGAAAGGGCTTATTTTCTCCTGGACCACATATGTATAATTTCACAAAACTAGCAAGGCAATTTCACCCAAAACATACTACATGCCAGGAGCTTAAGTGTCATCTCCCTTCTGATTTACAAAAATTCTTTGTATTTTCTTGCACTTATAGAAAGAAATGTCTCTTGTGCAACAATCTTCTCATGATAGTGGCAGCATCCATCATGGGCTGCAGTAAAATAGCCCGGTCCTTTGAGATGATTCTAATTGGACGCTTCATGTGTGGAGTAAGTGCAGGTAAGTGATTTCTCCCACAGATCAGCAGGCTCTCCCAAAATTTTACATCACTATTCAAAGTAAATAATAACCGTTCACTAAGAAAATAAAATATTGAAGTCAGTGATCCCTTGTCAGAAGACCTTTTATAACACTCAACAATAAAGTACATAATTACTACTAATTTCACTAATACCAAATGAAATTCAGCTTTGCCAAGTGCATAAATATTCAGACCTTTCAGGAATGTTTTGATACAATATGAAACAAGGTTCTTTTTCTGATGGAAAAATATGTACAATATTATCTTAATTTTGGTTAACAGTGCTGGAAATCATATGGTATATAGTTTAAAGCTAATATTCTCATAAGGTTCCAGAGAACTAGGCTGTTCAAGGTCATGGCCATGCAATTTTGACTCTGAACATATTTCAGGAACATTTTATAAGTGTATTCAACCTGCTTCAAACCAGGTCCTTGGGGTTAGTACAAAGAGCTGGGCATAATCAAGCAAAATCACTCCTGGCAGGTAGACCCCATGCTGCAAAACATCCTGTGCTAGTATCAGTATGCCTTGTATTTGTCTCCTACACAAAAAGTTGCTTTTACATTCAGTTTGGATATTCACAGGGATGCCTATTTTAACTTATTTAATTAGAAATTAATGTATATTTTTCAAATAACCAGTTTTTGTACATTGCTTCTCTGAAATACAGTTGCATTGAAGAACTACAGTTGTATTTTGAGAATTACTCACCCATAGGGGCCCTGCTCTGATCTAGAATCTGTATCATGCCTCATGCAAAGACCTTATTTTTGTTAAAGAGATTGCATATCTCCATTGCTTTGCCATCACATAAAACCAGGAGGAGAACATGTTGCTTTCAAAACAGATAAAAGGGGCTGTGATCGCCATATCAGGAGACAGCTCTTATTCTCAGACTAGTTTTCAGCATGTCTGTACTTCACTAATAGCTGGAAACATCAACTCTTCCTGAAGCCATCAATATTATAGCTGCATGGTGGAAAAGAAATACTTGTGTCTCCCCCCAGATCATGTACAAATCAACACTGAATATAGCACTGTATATTTGAATCTGTTATGGATCTACCATACAGCTATTCTATAGCATTGTGTCAGAAAAGGTTGACTACAAGCAAACTAAATATTTCTACAGAGTGTTTAGTTATTCAGCACTTGCATACCCTGTGTCCTTTACAATAGGCTAAGTCTCACAAGAGATACTATGATGAGGCTACACCTACACCCCAAAGGGAAAACTACACTTCTTAAGATCAAGAAACTGCACTGTGCAAAGAGAACAGGAACCAAACACTTTTGTAGAAAGGCTTAGAAAATCTAGTACTGAAAAATCTCATATGCAGGTTGAGGTATGAGCAACAATTTGGTGCATGAGGCAGCTATATTCCATAATGCTTAATTATTTACAGGCAATTTTATTTCCAATGGTTATGAATGTCCTCTTTCTTCTCTCCCATAATTCTCTCCTCACGTCAAGGTCTTTGTGTTCCTCTACATCATCAATACGTTGGGGAAATTTCCCCTAGGAAGCTACGTGGATTTGCAAACTCTACTTCCTCTTTCTTTTGGTCACTGGGAAAAGCCGTAGGGCAAATTTCAGGACAAAGGTATAATACAATTGATTTCCCACATAATTCATTTCTGTATCTCCTCTACCCTTTGCTTCTTCCTCTGTTTTTCCATCTATTCCTTTCTCTCCTCAAAACCAATGCAGTAAACTTTTATTCTACACACACTTTTTATCCCTGCCAGGGAGCTGCTGGGCAGCCAGTCCCTCTGGCCCATGCTGATGGCCTCCTGTGGACTTCCTGCACTGGTCCAGCTGGTCACTCTGCCTTTCTTCCCTGAGTCCCCACCATATCTCCTCATGCATAAAGGAGACCAGGAAGGCTGCAAAAAAGGTAACCAGGGGGTCCAGGTTCCTGTTCCTCACTTGACCTTCAATTGTTTTGCGATGTTTGCTCTCCCCATATGGAAAAAAAATAAACAGGACAAAGTTTCTCCTTGCTCATTTCTAAGATGACCCTGTGAATACCTGCTAAGTATATTTTTGTTGTAGTCCCCACACAGAATATGAAACTACTTCTCTCTACAGTTCTGTATTACAAAACCTTTTGCATTCAGCTGACACCACTTGTGCAGTCAGTCTGATGTTAAATGATAAATGATAAATGGCTGTTTGCACTGCAGGGGTCCACAAAGCATCCCTCAGCTCTGGTTGTTGGGGCACCAACAACCGGAGTGTACCCTGCTTATACCCTGAGAGAAGGAAGAAGGGAGAAAAGTGGACCCATGGGCAGGGAAGGAATCCCTGTACACCCTACCAGGACCTTCTGTCAGAACAGGTCCCTCTGTGTAGGAGGGAACCAGGGCTCTGGAACACACTTTAGAATATCTCTGCCTCACATCACAGCCACAGCTCACGTATGCTGTCCTGCTAGGCATGTGCATCACCTAGTCAACAAACTCCTTTGGCAACAAACAAGAGACGAATTAACATGGCAGGTCTCGCTCTCCTTCTCCTCCACAGCCATAAGGCAGCTTTGGGGTGAAGGCCATCACCAAGCAGAGATTGATGACATCATGAAAGAGAAGGCAACAATGAAAAACACCAAGATCTTGAGTGTCCTGGAGCTAATGAAAGAACCAGCTTTCCGTTGGCAGCTGTACATGATAGTTATTCTGACCGCCACAGTTCAGCTATGTGGCATCAATGCAGTTGAGTGTGTTTCCCCCTTAAAGTCTCAAAACACTTGTTGACAACCTTAAAGGAGACATTATGGCTCCCAGGAGTTCCCTCCATTTTTTTCAAGCTTCTCAGGCCACAACTTGCTGTCTGCCAGCCCTGCTACAGGGCAGCAGCAGCAATCTGCAAAGCTTGTCCGGGCTCTTCATGTAACATTCCTTTGCCAAACTCTTGGTCCCTGCTGGAGTTACCTTCCTCCATAGTTAGGCTTATTTAACAGCCATTTTTGGAAGCTGTTACAAGGCCCCAGAACCTGCTCTTACAAATAAGCCTACCCTATATTGGCAAAATCTGCAGTGTAGTTTTATGTTGCTGCTGCTATTTGCCCCCTGGCTCTCTGCACCCTAAGAAGTTGGGATGGCAGTATGCTCTCTTTACCTTTAAAGCTAATCAACAAGCATGCTCACTGTTCTGGCAGCTTCTGCAGTTCTTCCTCTCATCCTCACAGCAGCACTTTTCTGGGGTTGGTTTAAAGCCACAGCTTTGCAGTTGCCTGCATGATTCTTCTACTTCTAACATCACGGTGCAGCAACATCTGCAAAGAAAATACACAGCTGAGTCTAACACAGCTTAAACTGGAATTTTTATCATCTCAGTATATCTCCCAACAGTAGCAGAGATAGTTGAAAAGATGTTTATTTTATCCCCTCCTGACTCCATAAGGCATGCTCTTCTTTCTTGAGAAAGAAGAATATATCCTACTATGATGTTTTTGGATGGGCTCCAGAAGTGGTGAAATCCCTGGCTGTTTCTGAAAGCACCTAAATCAGGACTCTGCAAACCTAATTACATTGCAGCAGCCGGAGGTCCTTTTATCCCAGTATTTTATCATGAATTAATTACATTTTACAATGTGTTTGTCTGCCAATAAAGTGAATACTACCAAAAAGAGTGCAGAATTCCAGCTCACTCCAAAGCTGAGCTGCATGCTTCTTGGTTAGCAGCTCCTACCTAGGGCAGTGTCACACAGGCATGGGTAAGAAATCAGTTAGTTTCTTCTCTTACTGTTTTATGGGGTTTTTTTCCAGATCTATTTTTATACTTTTGAAGTTCTCCAAGCAGCCGGCTTTGATGAAAGAATGATCTCCTACATGACCCTCTCTGTTGGACTCTCTGAACTCATAGCTGCTGTAGTCTGTGTAAGTCATGTTACTATGGGAATGGGTCACAATTTGCTCTTCTGGCACTGATACCAGTGTGATTTTTGTCCTTCAGAGCTCCATCATTGAGCGACTGGGCAGAAAAGTGCTCCTAAGAGGAGGCTATTGGATCATGGGTTCACTGCTAGCTGGTATCACCGTGACTCTCTCCCTACAGGTAAGGAAACTCTTCTCATGGCAGATCTCTTTCTGTTATCTATTCTGTTTCTAACCTCTGCTCACAGACAGGACCATGCTACTGAGAAAGGTGAGGTTTAGAAGTGCCAAAACAACTTCTGTGTTAACAGCTTACCCTCTGGGACAGGTAGAGGGGAATATCCTAAAGATCAAGCCTGTCTATGCATGGGAGTAAACCCTCTCTCAGCAATACTCTCTTGTACTCCTGTTTTCTTTCAACATGATCCCATGAGCTCAGCAGGGAGCACATAAAACACGTGGAGACTAGCACTGATTCCTGATTTCATCAGACTGCAAGGACCAAACACTGGCCAGCATAGATCAAAACACAGTCCTAGGAAAATGGCCCTTCCTATCCATGCAACTTTTAACAAGTAACAGAGAAAACCCAGACTCTTGCGTCAGTTAATTTGAAATGTAACTTTGCTGCAGAAGATACTGGAAATGCACATATCTGTTCACAGACTGGAGACCAGTTCACTTTAACATGGTGTCAGTGCTGTAGCTTCTTCAGAAGCAAGCCTCCTTACTTACCAGTATTCATTCAAAAGCTACTCTATAGATACTACTGTAAAATTAGCCTCGAAGCAAGGTGGCAGCAGACTTCCAGTTTTGCTTCTTTCATGAATCATCTCAAACATAGGAGAGAGAGATTTTTTCACCTAAAGTACTGAGTCTCATATCTTCTTGACTAAGATCTAGGAAAGTTCCTTTTCAGTAGCAATTATTGAACCTATCACTTAACAAAAGTGAAGAAAGATATGATTTGGCCTTCCCATATATCTAAGAGTTGGGGGAAGCACTGTGGGGACAAGAAGAAAGGAGGACAGGGTGGAAAAGTACTATTCAGACTTCCTTTAATTGAAGGCTTCGAAGCTCAACAGCTGCTCTACACTAGCAAACCTGCTTCTCTGCTCACCTGACAAAAACCTCACTGCTCTGTCCACAGGAAAAAGCATTCAAATTTCTCTGCCAGTTCCCACATGTTGTATATTTTTTCTTGAGGTGACAGTGTTGGAAAACAAGCAGCATTTCTCACCTACAGTGATTAACAGATTTAACCCAGAAGTTTGTTATGTTTGGGTTTTTTTTTCCCCCAGGACTGGTATTTCTGGATGCCATACTGCAGCCTTTGTCTGATTATCTTGTTTGTTGTTGTCTTTGGAGTTGGGCCAGGTAAGTACTCATTCAAAAGAAATAAAGGAATTGAGTCGTGTGAGCTTATTAATATGGCTAGGAAAATACTGCATAAGATTTATCATAAGTAAATTCATTTAACCTAATCTTGTAGTCACTTAAACATTGTGGGTCCAATTATTGGCCATAAACTTCAATGCCATCAGGTTTGGGTTTTGCTAACAAGAGGAAAGGAACACAGCAAAGAGCACTCACTGGAAAAATACAGCAAAAATAGAGCAAAAGCAGATGGGTAAAAAATTTTTTTAAAAATAGTAAGAAAAAAGGAAAAGAAAAACAAGAGTTCTTTTAAATTCATTGTTGCATAATATTACATCTTATCCCACATAGACAGCCGTGCAGAAGACCTACTTTTGAGTAATTCTTTTCCTAGCATATACTACCAGCTCCTCTTTAAAAAAATTTTTAAAGCCTATTCATTTTTAAATTATTTGCCTTCCCATATGGCAGGGTTGAATTATTTTCCTAATTCAAATCTGCCAAAGTCCTGTGACTTCAAAACGTAACTGAAATGCCCAGGAAGTGAATCCAGGAAGATCACTGATTGGTGATCTAGCAGTATTGTGCTTGGAATTCTTGTTTGTAATAATAATTGTTATTCCATCCTTACACAGCTTCTTTCATGAGAAGATGTCAGACTTTCTCAAGTGTTAACTACTTAATTCTTTAATCTCCCCAATGAATGTATTTGAATATTTTATCACCTTAATAAACTGATGTCTAGCAGTTTATAAGATGCCACGAATGTTTTCTTTTCTAAAAAAGAGTGACATACTCAAGTCTTTTGAACACCAGTCCATAATAGCATCTATTTGCTGACTGTGTAACAGTAACACTCAAAATCAAACACATCAACAAGTAATAATTCTTACTCTTCTTTCCTTTCAGCTGGTGCCACAGTTTCCATTAGAATTGAAATTTTCAAGCTCTCGTGCAGACCACCCGCCTTTGTGATCAGCGCAGTTCTCAACTGGCTGGGCGTCTTTGTGATCGGAACAAGTTTCCCATTCATTGTGGTGAGTGACTTTCCCTGAGACACTCCCCAGGGTCCCTAAGCTTGAGCCATGGGAGCAGGAAGAAGAGCCGCAGTAGATGACAATACCACGTCAGTCTAGAGTGGCCTTGGCACCTGCTGTCCCCAGTCCACTTTTGCAACTGAAGGACCCTGATTTGCCCAAGATACATATTCAGACTGAAATATTTGTCAAAGGTCAAAATGCAAGGAAGTCCTTATCAAATTCAAAGTACTTTGGGACTCAAATACAAAAACTGTGCCAAGAAAGAGACAAAAGAAAAGATATGCTCATCTTGCTCTCTTTCTCACTTTTCCCTGCAGGAAAGACTCAAGCACTTCTGCTTCCTCATCTTTATGGGGGTACTTTTCACTTCAGGGATAATTATCCACCTGTTCCTTCCAGAAACAAAAGGGAAATCAATCGTGGAAATCACTGAAGAATTCAATAAGCTAAACTTTAAAAAGAAACGTATTCCAACAACTCCAAATCATGTCACAGAGGATTACACCTTCTGCACCAGGCTTTGACCGGCCGTTAGGGGGAGTCAGGCTTTCTTGAAGGAAAAAAAGGACATTTGTCGTTTTCTGTCCAAATGGACTGTCAGCTTTCCTATCTGTCACTTACAAGGTTCCTACTTTGCCAAACCAGCACCTTTCTCAAGCACTCCACTCTGGGCAGCTTAGAAAAGGGATGATGGTTGATATTAACGGAACAGGCTCCTGTGAATCATGAGCATTTTGGCTTAACTTGCTGATGTGTAAATCTCTTCTTAACAGAGCAACTAATACACACTGAAACTACATGTAGAATTTATAAACACTCTGCTGACCACAGAGAAAGGGAAGACCTGTGATCCCCCCTCTCTCTCTATGATTTCTGAGTGTGTTTTTACAACCCTGAAATGGGAATAGTGAACTTCTTGGCTTGCTATCTCTGGCTAGGGTTCAATCCATAACAGATTAAAGAAAAAATTTAGTGGAATAGGAGAGTAATTCTTTGTTTCTCTAGACTCAGCTGAATAATTAAACCTTGCCAGGTTCCCATGCATAATGCCACATTGTCCTTGTGTTGTGTTTGACAGACTTCAGCCCTTTTGGACTGAAGTTTTCCATGTCAGTAGCCATCCTTTCCTCAACGTAAATTTAATTTTTTGCTAAAAAATTGGGCCATTTGATTCTAAGCTCAGACTTGTTCATGAAAAAGTATGGGAAAAAATTTCCCATACAACTCTTCTCAAGGAATAGTGCCTTTCAGTGGCAATACAGCTAAAACACTCATGGGTGGAATCCAGTCACCATAAAACACAAGCACCTAGAGTCATTTTAGATACTCTGCTATCTTGCCAATCACCATCATCATCTCGAGTCTGTAGCTGCTCTTCCAGGATCCAAGTTCCCACAGATATCTCATAGGCTGTGAATCCCATAGGAGTTTAGCTGCTACTTGCCTTTGTGTGACTTTCAGCTACCTGGACCCTCAGACTGTCACACCTGGCTGTAACAGAACAGCTGTTGCTTTCCACTTTCTCTTAAAGACATCTGTATGGTATCTTGCTGTATGTGCAGCAGACTGTCAGCAAAAGGTCAGTCAAGTCCTCCAGCTCTTGGATACATGCAGGTCTCCTGCTTAGGGTGTATTTCTCTATCATGACTAAGAAGTGATCACATATACTCATATTTCAGGCATGTGCAGTCAGTACAGACTCTTCAGTTATTGTTCACTGCAAGTGTAGATGTTGATTGACAGCTGTAGAGGTGACTATTTTATGCCTTGAATATTTTGTCAGACTCATACAGCTAGGTAACATTTACAGTACAAGTGGGAAATGTAATTCTAACATAAGGAACTCCTAAGGTGTTCATTTAAGCATTTCTAACAACAATTTATGGTTTAATTTACAGTCTCTCATAGGAGTTTTGCCAATTTTTACAAGCATGTAGTGTGCACAAAGATAAGGAAACAAAGTGAGAGAATCTGTTAAAACATACCATATGCAAGTTTTTTAACTTCCAGATTTAGTGTGGTATACCTTTCCCAATGATGTCTATTGTAGGAATGGATGCCATATAATTTTCTACACTGATCTATAATCAACCTCTGTGCTTGAGTTCGTATACTTCAGGCTTTCAAACTGTGAATGAACTTCAAGGCAATTTAATACCAAGTTCCTAATTCTTTTTCCTACTATACATAGTAAAGAGTTTGTGAGTCTTATAGGATAGCCTGATCTTGTAACCTACCACAGGGACTAACTGCACTAGAAACTTTTTTTGAAATATGCAAACTTATGGGACTTTTCTTTGGAAACTCTCTAATATTCTGCATGTTTCCCTCTATTAATGAGAGGCTCACACAGTCCTACTAGGAAAGCAGTACTACTAGGAAGGAACAAAACTAAGGCTCACAGTGGAGCACGCTACACAAATTAAAATCCAAACTCTAGATTGCACAGTAAAATAAGTGGTTTTATCTCTGCTACTGTTTTGACTGGCATATTTACTTCAACTCAAATAAGGTTATTCAAAATATGAATTCAATTTTTCATCTTAACTGCTGCTTATTTTTCATTGAAAATGTTAAACATAATTAAAATGGCATATTGTCTTGTAATAAAACTTCTGGCCTCCTCAAATCTTTCTTTCCCAACATCAGGATCTCCCTCACGGACAGCTGACTACAAAAAAAAGTTATTGGTGTGCATACCGTTCCCTGATTGGGGTTTTTCATTATTCCTGTCTTTAGTATTGAAGGACACTTAAGACTACTCACTAAAAGACAATCTATGAAACATGAATTGCACTTAAAGTCAGAAAAGCTCAATAATTTTGTAGTGTTCCATATACATATAACATGATTAAAAACTACCAGTCATTTGGAGACAACTACCAATATAGAAAGGAAATCTCAACTTTTTACAAAACAGAATTCTCTCTTCCTAACCAGTCATTCTGAAAACTTCCTTCATTCCATTACCACAATACCTGAAGTCTTTGGAAACATAAGCAGAGTGGCATCACGTAGCACTGCTGTAGTGACTCTCTAGTGAGCCACTTCTCTGATCTCAGTTATTCATTAGATGTTATTAGGAAAGCCTTCCCCATAAGATCCTCACCAGGAAGCGAGCGGATGCCCTATGGAACATTAATGTGACAACGAAGCAGAACAGCTATTTGGAGCACAGGTCAACCTTCGCCTGTGCTCAGTGGAGCAAGAGCTGTATTCTGGTAACAGTCTGGTCAAGGGATGAAACAGCGAAAAAGGTATGGTTCAAATATACATGGGAGGTGGCAGAGACAAAGAGGATAATCATTCAGAAGTTTCAGGAGCACTACATATACATTTTCTTCCAGAGACAGCAACTGATAGGTAAGATATGTCTCAAATACCGACTCTAACTGAGGCGGATATAAACACTTAAAACTAGGTCAGTCTACTGCTGTCAGCTAGACACACACAAAAAAAATTGATCTAGTTGGCCTGTATTAAGGAAGGCTTAGCACAGCTTTGCATATGTGTGTCACACGTGACTGTAAAATTGCGAGATAAATGACTAAATGGCCTGATGTTGAGAGATGACAATTGTAACTAAAGGATATCAGTAAGATAATATCACTAATTATGAAACTGCATATATAATAAGGGGGGCCTCAGCACAATGTAAGTAACAAGAGCACAGAAGGAGTAAAGAAACTAATCAACATAAATGCAAAAGACATTATGCATTAAGGGCATTACAGGAGGAAGACTTTTAACCTATCAGAAGTAGGAATCCTAAATTCAAGTACAAGAGCAAAGAGTAAAAGTTACAGTATGTATAAAGTATACTAAGTAGAAGTGGGTGAAGAAGAACATAAGAAAACGTGTGCAACAGGCTGCATCTGAGAACAAATACCCCACCCTGGTAGCTGCCTATTATTGCCTTCTTGTGGCTTCCCCCAATATCACCTAAGCAAGGCGGATACTAGCAGCTAACATGGCATTTCTTTCCTTTGTCAGATGCACATTGTGTTGTTTCAACTTTGTATGACTTTACAGAAAAGGAAATTCATTCTTAGCATCAAAGGAACAGTCTTGTTTGTGCTCTAACAACAGCCTATCTGCTGGAGAACCTAACCTGGAAAAAACCTGCCATGAACTCTCAGAAAACATCAACAACAAAGTCAACTTCATGATGAGGACTGCTTAATGATGGGAGAAATGGCCGGGTGGTGCCACATTCTACATTTCAGATATTAGCTAGAGAATCTGTGAATATTCCTCGCATGCGATGTGTTTTCTAGTAAATATGACTGCTTGCATCCAATAAGCCCTTTATGATTTCTTCATCCTCATCTTCTTTAACCAAATTGTAAATGGCAAAAAAATCTAAGCCATTTACCAACTGATAAAACTTTCTTAATTATGAAATAAATGAAGTTAAAGCTTGAGAATTTTCTGTCTGAAGGAAGAGACATAAATCCAGCTATGGAGGTTACAGGACAGTTTCAAAGCAATCTTTTTTTGATCACAAACACAGAAATAAATATACTGACTAATGGAAATGCCAGACAAAACTGTACATGATGTTTAATCTTCCTCTCCCAGCAAAGGAAAATCAGCTACTATTAAATATTTAGCTGGTCAAGCCTGGTGTGCCACTGTAGAATTGTTAAGTTTGCACCCCATTCCAAAATGATGGAGCATTTAAATTCCTTTAAGTAATGATTAAGTTGTGATGTGCTCCAGTTGCTGTCACATGAAGTGAGAATAGCTCTTTCCTATTATATGTCAAAGTCCTATAGTTCACTGTCCAAGCCCCATCTAAGATTCCCAACAGATAACTTTGTGTTTATATTTCTCAGCTTGCACTGAAAACTAAGCAAGTTATGATTATTGGAATCCTGTTTAAAATTGATGTCTCAGTTCCCTATCCCCCAGCACAAGACAGAGTTCATGAAGTATACAGGTTCCCTGCAAGGGAGACCATCTTATTTACTTGGGCTAGACACAACCATTGGTTGAAATATTTAATCCAACAAATCTAAACTTTGTACAACAGCTGAAATATGTGTAATTAACTCAAAAACCTTTGAAGTAAAATTTAACTTCAAGAACATGGGACTAGTTCACTGACGCTGCTATTGCATAATGCGAGCATTTGGTTCTTTTGGCAGGCACTAGCCGGCAAGCAACAGGAATCGGCTCTTTCATAGGAGATGGCTACCTTCTTCTCTGATCTGGTGAGTATCTGGTCACTTTTTCTGAGGGCTCTGACTTATAAAGGACAAAGCTAACATAATATTAAAGATCCATATTCCTTAAAGATTATAAGCTTTTTTGGGACAGAGACCATCTTTCTCTTCTGCATTTAAACATCACCAAGAACAATAGGGCTTGAGACCATGAAAATCATGTTGCATGGTCTTTTCCATACAACAAGATAAAATAAAATTAAATAGAGAGAAGATAAGATTAAAAGAATTAAATAAAGATAAAATAAAATAAAATAAAATCTGACAAAAGTCCTGCCAGTTCCACCACTGACAATGCTACTGTACTTTTGTCTTCTGAATTACTGAAAATAATACTAATTATTAAGCACTCTGATTAACTCCCGAAGTAATGAATATATTAACTGTAATGCAAAAGGCTAAGAAATTAATGACATAAGCTTTAAAATAAATTACTTTCCTCATTTCATCCAAAGATAATTAATATCATCCATCAAGTATTTCCATAGTGTTAAATAGGGAAGAAGTGATAACTATTTCTCGCTCTATTTCTCAACTGCCAGCAAGAAGCTATTTTGCTTTCCTTTTAAAGTATTAATACTGTTAATTTGTAAGGCTAGTGCAAAAAAAAAAAAAAAGGAAGAGTGAGAAGGTGAGTTCTTAATTTGTTTGAATGCTTTTGCCAGTTAGCAAATCCATTGAATTTGAGACAGGATTTTTAAGGAACTCTAGAGTCTTCTGGTCCATAGCTTCTTGGTTCTTGTCATGTGATAACTTGGGAAATCCAGCTGTGGACTAATTAAGTAACAAGGTCTTGAAAGACGGACCTAAGAACCATAAAAAGGAGCATTCCTCTAAGTATCTACCAGTCCGGCATTACTCACACTTGCATTACTTTTTTCCTGCCTGATTGCATTTATTTATACTAGCACTTAGTCTTGCCATGGCACTGTGGCTGATGATTGCACTTCACCAGTAAATTAGAGTGATTTTGGAGAAACACTTAAATCCAAGAGGATTTGAAGTGGACAATGCAGGTTTCCAGAGGGGAGGGGCAAGTGTGGCTACAAAGACTCTGGCCCTACACAAATCTAGACTAATGAGAAGCTGATGGAGCATTTTATTCTTGCTTTGCAGGTTCAGTTCCGGGGATTATTTCAAATGATCTTAGTACTGGGAATTGGTGGTAGTTTCCCATATGGATTCCATATTTCTGTCATCAACTATCCTTCTGTGGTAAGTCGCCATCTCTCTGAGGTTGAAAACAGAAAATGAAGAGCCTGAGCTCTCCATTCTCCCACAAATCTCAAATTTACTGAGCCTTCAGCTGATAATATTTATGCCTTTTCTTTGGCTAACAGTAACATCAAATGTGTAGAGAACTTTTTCTCCTTTAAAGAACAGGATGGCACTTCCTGTTTTAAATAAATTATTACCACATAGTATATAAGCTTCCAAAGGAAGGCAGAAAATGTGCTTTTAGCATCATTCATCAGCAAGCTTACTGACTGATACAAACTTGAAGATTTTGCAGTCTGATCTCAGCTAACCTGCTTTACTAAGAAAGTTGGTCTCAAAAGAAGTATAATATTAGAACCACGGTCTAGATCTGTGCCCTGTTAACTTCTCTTTCTAGTGATTGCTGTGAAAGGTATGTCAAGAATACCTATTGGTTTTAGTTGTTCCTAAGTGATGTTTACATTATTAAGGACTTTTTTTCAGCTTCCCAGAATAATGGAACGGCCAATGAAATATTCCATACCATAGATGTCATGCTCAGTATATAAATGGGTGTTAACTGGGGGGTGGAAATCCGCAATCACTGCTTGGGACGGTGCCAGTTCACTGGCTGATGAGACTGTCTGGTGTTATTTTTATTATTGTTATTATTAGTGTGATTTTTCCTTTTCTGATATTGTTCTATTAAACTGCCTTTATCTCAACCCTTGAGGTTTTTTCCTTTCCCTCCTTTTGATCCTGTTCTCCCTTGTGGGTGAGCGAGCAGCTGCATGGTGGAGGTTAAACCACGACAATCTGAATTACAACAGCCAAATAATATGAAGGGATCTTATACCAGTCCAGTCAAATCTCATTTTATTTTTCAGCACATCAGGAAGTTTATTAATGAAACCTGGATAGAGCGACATGGATCCCCCCTCCATCCTGAGACAATCATGCTGTTGTGGTCCTTCATTGTGTCTGTTTATGGGATAGGAGGATTCCTGGGGAGCCTCTTCTGTGGCTACTTGACTACAAAATACAGGAAGTAAGTGTTTCTTTAACAGCTCAATAGGCAGAAAGTATAGGAAAATACCAAGGTGAACAAATAAACCTCTCCTTCTTGGTTGAAGCAGTCTAATTGAAGACTAAACTGATTTTGTTTGCTAGCACATTCACTTCTTTCAAGTAGCAAGCAGTCTTTTATCTTGTTTATCTGCCATCCCCAGTGAACTGTATTCCTGTAAAGGGTGCATTCATCAACACATCATTGGATTGGTGCCTCTAGGAGTAGCAGGATCCTGTAACTGCCTCATGTTCTCTTCAAGATCCCCTATGAGTCTCATAAAGATCTCCCAAGCTCTACAAACTCCCAAAAAAGAGCTGCGTGTCTTACGTTGTAACATGTTATATGCAGTTACTCTCACCAACTGGAAACCACTGTGTGGAAGAGACCCTGAAGTGTCAAAGAAGAGCCAGATTTCCACATAAATACATTCACTCTGGGGTGATGACATTATATCAAATATTCATATCTACTCTAGCAAAAATGTGAACAGAATAGAAAAAAATAAATTGCCTGTAAATATGCTGTGAAGATAAAATCAGCACCAAAACAAATTATCCAAGAGACGTCTCTGTTCTTGGCAATCTATTTTACTGAAAGTTAGTTCCAAACTATCTTTCCCACTGGATGGAGAAAGGATTCCTCACCAGTCTGGTCTGTTCTCAGTGCCTTGTGTGTAACACCACTAATTTCATTTGCAGAGAAATTGGCAAACATATCTACTTGGTGTGACCCACTTAAAGATCTGCTCCACAACCCACTGATCCAGAGGCCCCTCATATGGGTCTCAACAAACCATCTTAGCCTGCCTGCAATTGTGTTCTTTCCTATCAGGTAAGTGCCCCCAAGAAATTTCTTGTGGGACACTGCCTCATCCCACATGCAGAGGGTCTCCCAAGACTGAAAACAAGATCATGCACTTCTCCCATGGGTTATTTAACACATGGTAACCTAATTGCTGAATCACAGTCTTCTAAACACAGGATCTCTGTGAATCCTTAATGTGTGCAAGAGGACTCTTGTCTAGCAAGCATCATGGCAAAACAACTGAGTGCAAAAGACTTTGGTTTCAGCCTGAGACATCAGGGTTGTGAACATACCAGCTCACGATTCACGCAGGGTGTCTTTTGAAATATGCCTCTAAAAACCTCTTTCTGCCATCTCAGATCACATCCATTTAGCCAAGAGTGTCTTTAATATGAGCCATTCTAGAGTGGGAGCATTGGACTCAGATTATTTCTGGGAAACAACCTGATATTTTATGAGGAGTTCTAGCCATTTAAAAATCTTGGTGAGAAGCTGGGCCAGTTCTTTCATCTCTTTGCCCACTTGTACTGTGGAAATGCTGATGAAGTGTTCCAATTGTTTAAATTCTAAGCTAAGAAATATTAATGAATTCAAATCTAAAGGATCCTGAAATTTTAAAGAATCACTTTGACCATCCAAAGTCAAAATTATTTCAGCCATTCCTCAAAACAGCAGGAATGGCTGTACAATTCTTCCTGTCACAGCACGATTAGTCAAAAGAGTACAAGGGGTTCTCATTTCACACTAAATTCTCGTGGGCTTTTTTTTCTTTCAGAAAAAAGTGCCAAATGTGCACCAATCTGATCATGCTGGTAGCTGCACTTTTCATGGCCTTCAGTAAAACAGCCAAATCTTTTGAGATGATTCTGGTGGGACGCTTTCTCTATGGGATTGGTACAGGTATGTGTTCATGCCACTGTGGAGTGAAAGCATCCTTGCTGTCTCAGGATTGTCTCTACAGGTATTGCCATTCTTGGAGAATGATTTTTAAAGCAAATATACTAGGCACTTCATAAAAGTGAAAGACGTCATCCCTTTTGCAAGAAATTTTAATCTGAACACTAGAGTGAATGGAAATAATGTAAGAGAGGATGGAGTCAGCTTTTCTAAATATTTTAACAGTCATTTATACTCTTTTTTGTTAAAGGTTTTTCTCTCAATATACATCCTCAGTATGTAGGAGAGATTTCACCTAAGAAGCTGCGTGGATTTACCAACTCCACAGTTGCTGTTTTTCTGACACTGGGAAAACTCACTGGACAGGTTATTGGACTACGGTAAATTCTCCAATCTTTCTATCAGATTACACTCAAAGTAGTAGAAATCTTTCTATAACCTTATCCTCTCACCTAGTCAGTGACTGAGAAACCCTCTCATCTTCTCCAAAACAGGCCTTCGCTTATGCCAGAAGAAAAGTTTTGATCATATTTTTGGGATATAGTTTTGAATATAGGAGACAGAAATTTAATTACTCATAATCTGGTTTCTTCTTATTTCCACACCCTTTCTACTAGGGGACATCCTCTTCAAAATTTACTACACTTACATGAAAAGTCTTAGCAAGATGTTTTGGTCCTGTGGTCAAACAGTGGTCAAATGAGTCTTGTCAGCTCTCTAGATACTATATTGGATCCTAATGATAATTAGAAAGTTTTTCAAAATGCCACATAATTCCTTTAAAAATTGTCAGAAATAAAAATAGGCAAATTTGTGAAATTTACCAGATTATCAATTCAGATTTTTGTTCCGCTGCACCCTTGAATGAAATTTGAGCAATCTTCATCACTCAGAAAAACTTCCTGAACATTCATTCCATTATTTCAGCATAATTTTGTTTCACATACACTTTCCAGGGAGATTTTAGGAAGCGAAGCTTTGTGGCCATGGTTGTTAGCATCTAGTGGACTTTCAGCATTGGTTCAACTGGTTACTCTCCCATTTTTCCCTGATTCACCATCCTACCTCCTGATACAGAAGGGTAATGAGGAAGCCTGCAGGAAAGGTAGAGTGTCTACTTTCCTCACTTACTTCACTTCATTTGATATGTTAGAGTGACAGACTCTGTAGAAGACAAGAAAGCAAGGCAGAGCTGTACAGCACAGTGCAGTGCCATGGAGTACTAGCAGAGGCAGTTCTAAATAAAACAGTTGACGTACCTATGGCAATACGGCTGTATTAACCTGGCGCCTCACTCAGTCTAATAATCAGTTAAGACAAGAAAGATAGGTATATATTAGCATGTCTAACATTTCCCACTTTAGTGGGATCTACTTTATTTCTTTAAAGGAAACAGTTTAGACAGTTCATTTTTTATTAAATAGAACGTACTTAAATGTTTACTTTGTTTCAATTAAGTCAACTCAACATTAGAAAGTTATGCTATACTGACAACCAGCGAGACAAAATTATTCCATCTGCCTACTGCCCCAGACCCAGCCAGATGGCAGAAGCAGACAGAACCAACACCACCACCTACGCCAATGAACAGGGAGACTGAAGGGTTTCACATAACCAGTCGTGATGGAACTATACTGGTAGAATAATCCACTCCCCTCTTCCTCCCCAACAGCCATCAGGAAGCTGTGGGGGGAAGGAGACCATCAAGCAGAAATTGATGACATTATGAAGGAGAAGGCTGCGATGACAAGCACGAAAACCTTGCGTGTCCTCGAAGTAATAAAAGAGCGATCTCTGCGCTGGCAACTTTACATCTTGATGACTGTCATGACCACCTTGCAGCTCTGTGGAATCAATGCAGTTGAGTGCTCTCTTTATCCCCAAAACAAGAGACAACTCTAGGCAGCATTACAAACCCCTCTAAGTCAATGTTATTATACCAGCTTAGAACTGCATCACAATTGCAACACTTTTTTCACAGGTGCATTTCCTCTCTGCATTTTTCAGATATACTTCTATTCTTTTGAAGTATTCCACACAGCCAGGTTTGAAGAATACCTTATCCCATACGTGTCCCTGGGAGTTGGGCTGTGTGAATGCTTATCCTCTATACTGTGTGTAAGTTTTTTCAGACTGAGTCTGAAGGAAAAATGTAATGTGATCAGCAATTGTACTTTTCCTATAACTGGGCTCAGGGAAGATTTGCATAACCTAAGACACATCTTCCTGCTTCTGCAAAACCACATGCAGGATAAAAGGCAGCTCTTTTTTCCAAATTACTTGCACAACTATATGTTTTTAGACTCATTTTTATTCTGTAAAATAATTTTCTGATGTTCTGGATTAAATGCATGTGTGTATGTCTGCACAATTTGATATATACCAGCATGCAAGAAAGGGAACTTTCTAACAACAGCCTAGGGTTGACTGATAAACACAGCTTAATTAATAATGAATTAGCTTTGAAGAAGCTAATAAAATTAATTAGGAATTACAAGATTCTCAAATGACGTTGATTTCTGGCTATTATTCAGACAAGTCTTCTGCGAAGACGCGTGGAGAGGGGATGAATTATTTCATTTGAGAACTGGGCTTATGACCCATGTTTTCTGCTTTTCAGAGCACCCTTATAGACCGATTTGGGAGGAAGGTGCTGCTATGGGGAGGATACACGTTGATGTGTTCTGTGCTAGCACTCCTTACAATGACCCTGTCACTGCAGGTAAACAGGCAGCAGTGTTCTGCCTACTTCTTCAGCATCAGCCCACCTTTCTGGTACAGGATATGTACAAAAACTTGAGTCAGTGGCAGAAAATACAAAGCTCTGCTATTCTGTCATGTATCTAATGGTTTGATATCACTGGTTTCTCATTTTTAGCACCAGTTTTTTTGGATGCATTACTTCAGTGTTATCTTGATCTTCCTATTCGTTATCTTCTACGGAATTGGACCATGTGAGTACATCAATGGCAATGTTGGGAGGAAATTTTGTATCATATTTGTTGGTGACACAACTAGCAGAGGAAGAACTCACTAGTCCCATGGTAAAAAGTTCTGGAAATTAAGGAGTGAAGGGCAGATATGTACAAGGGGGAGACAGGAAAAGGATAGAGACACCTTGAATTTTATTACTGATCACAGGATCCAAATAATTTAAAATACAGTATCATCTTCTCCAGAGGGTTTGAGACAGAAACTTCAGAACAACTTTTAAAATACTCAACTAAAAACACGATTTTAGGCATTGCCAGGTATATTGTAGTAATCATCTTCAATACCTTAGCAAGTTAAGCTTTATGCCTACCAATATGCTTCTGGTAGAACTGACCTCAGGAGCCAAAAGGGGAGATGGTTTTAAAAATTACTGCACTAATAACGACTACCAGTGCAATATGGAACTGCACAGATCCACTGGCACCAGAAAAAAAGGATTCCAGTACAAGAGAAACCTAAATCAACAGCTGAAATCCAAAATTAACAGCTGTAGTCCCTTTCTGGAATCAAGGTATTTCACCTTCAAAGCAGAGGCCATCTGCCAGCAGGCCACCTATTCTGCCTGTCTGCCATTTTCTACCACTGCCTTCAGCAGGAGCAAGGAAACAAGTATACCTGGTTTGTGTTTTGCTTTTCTTTTTCAGCTGGAGCCACTATATCTATCATGGTTGAAATCTTCAGCCAGTCATTCAGACCATCAGCCTTTCTGATTGTTGGCTGCATCAACTGGATGGGATTGTTTGTACTTGGGATGATTTTCCCGTTGATTGTTGTAAGTGACACTAACTGGATCTCTCCCTCCAGGCTAATCCACTTCTGAATGCTGACAGGGAGCAAAATAATAGCAATAAATTGCAATGACATGCAAAGCTTAGAGCTCTGTCCAAATA
Organism: Himantopus leucocephalus; assembly: GCA_003993805.1. NCBI lineage: Eukaryota > Metazoa > Chordata > Aves > Charadriiformes > Recurvirostridae > Himantopus > Himantopus leucocephalus. Next base: position 10,503,568 of record RSEF01000015.1, read on the forward strand.
CCAAACCTGCTCAGGAATCCCCCAGGCCTGTCAGAGGAGCAGCAACTGGACTCAGGTCAAACGTGGCTGGTGGAAACTCCTGGTTTGATACCTGTCCTGGTTTGTGTATTGAGCACACCTTTGAATATTAATTACTAAGACACAGACTTGTGCCCAGGGGCAGGGAAATAGAAATGAGATTCTTATTTTCCTTACAGTGTTTCCCATTTCTGCTTGCAGGATAACCTTGGACCCTTCTGTTTCCTCATCTTTTTGGCAATCCTTGCTTTATCAGCAATTTTCATCTACCTGTATCTTCCCGAGACCAAGGGAAAGTCAATCATGGAAATAAAAGCAGAGTTCAACAAGCTGAACTTTGGGAAAAAAGAAACCTCAGTCACTGAAAATAAGTTTCCTAAGGAGCAGTTGTTCTGCACCAAACTATGAATGTTCAGAGGAGAAATTTGCATGGCTTAGAAAAGACAGGAAACAATGTTGCAACAGAACTAAAAAGGAAACATTAAAAACAGACTGCAAGCTCTTCTGTGTCTTATTCCTTTTTTCGGTTTTTGGGTTTTTTTTTTAATATAGATATGAAATTCTTTATGCTGGATTTTTATTTCCTGATGATATCTAAACATTTTCACAGGAAATTTCACTACTCAGTTTTAAGATCCACTGGATATAAAGAGATTTTTTGTCTATTAAAAAAAAACGTTTTATGATAGTCTACCTTATGAAGTTTTAAAACATTTTGTTAACAGTCCATAGGGCCCAAACCCTGCCAGAAGAACATACATACAGGCTCTGCTTACAGCCCTGGACCCACAACCCTGCACCTTAGTTGGTTCTCCTTGTTCCCAGGAGTCCTGACCAATGCCACATGTACCTCAACAGTTTGTTATTAAGCTTTCCTAAATGAGACCTCACTAGCTCTAAGCACTTCATAATCAGGCAACTGCTGGCAAATAGCTCAGGGAAGAGTACCAGAAATATGAAGGACCGAGTAAAATAATTTAAGAAGACAATCCTTAAGGAAAGGAAGGATTAAGAAGGCTAAATAATCATGAGTAATGAGGCTGGAGAAACACAGAAGTCTAAAATATTTGCCTAGCAAGCCAATAGAGGAAAAGCTAGATATGTGGTTTAGGGAGACCTGAGCAGATACAGATTCAAATCTTAGCATGGTAAATTAGGAAAAAAGGTTCCAGTCATGATAACAGAAAAAAAAAAAATAAATATTGAAAGTGAAATTGTGCAACACTCCTTCTGGAGATGTAATGGAAATCTCAGTGGAGAACATCCTAGTAACTCTAGGCAGGGAGAAGGACCTGCCAAACAGAGATATTATTTTATGCAAAAGATGTAAAATGGCTGCTATGAAATAAAGCACACTCCCAAGAGCATCTGTGGTGTCTAAGGATCTGATTTCCAACCTGGTACATCAGCTTCTGGGAATTACATCAGATGTTTTCAGAGAAGAAAGAGTTTGTTTTGGAAATGTTTTTCTTGTTATGCAAGCAAGCAGCAAATAACGAGTGATTATTTTACCCAGCAAAAAAAAAAATAGGTTGTGAAGTTCATTGGAAATACAGTCTAAGTTTTTCCAAGTGAACACTAACAAGTATAGTATGATTTCTGACTAAATGCTTTGGATCATGCCACTTGCTTTCAATTAATCACTGAAGAAAAGATTCATCAATATTACAAACAGCAGTTCCTCTCCTTAGGGATGGAGCTGTCATTTGTGTTTGTTTTTAATGCTCTGACATAGGAAACCTGCCTTGAAAAGGCTGTTTGTACACACAGGTCTGGATCTTTTTCAGGATTTTCATTATTTTCAGAATGCTTTGGATACAGGAGATGCAATCCACTAACATGGGCTGTAGGTGAACACTGGCACATAGTAATTAATCTCCTGACCTTTTATTTGCTGGGTTTTTACAGCAAGGGTGCTACACCGAAGGAACTGACTTAAAATCAAGATACACCACACAATCAACTTAAGCATGTTGATACGGATGTTTTCACCATTTAAAAGTATTTGTTTAAATTACACCGTGTCAGTAGAAGCATTTAGCACAAGCTATAGAAAGCGCTCCTTCTTTCCCGCAGGCTGGGGAATGGAGTAGGAAAGCCCTTAACTCACAGAAATTACTGGGCACAAAGACACCCATCATCTTTAACATTGAGAGATTAACAAACCATTTCTTCTACCCCCATCAGCATTTTCAACCTGCTTTCCCCACACATATGTCACTGCCAACACCCCCTACCAAATGCCATATGACCCCCTCCTAAATCACTTCTCTCATTTAAGATCTACTAGGTTAGGTAGCAAAGAAAATCGATTCCAGCTCTGCCACATACTCCACTCTGGATAAAATCCCCTCATTTTAGAAAGCTTGTGGATTTTTTATCTCTCAGGAGATCCTGTTGACTGTTATGGGACTATTAGCACAACAAAGGAGCAAGTTGAAAACAAGGCTTCGCTGAGTATGTAGAATCCAGTGCTCACCACAGTGGCAAATCAAGACTCTGATTTTAAGTCATCTTTGTCATGACTTAGTCACAGTTCAGGAAAGGTCTCCACAACATGGGCTGCTGGGGTTTTTCTGTTATGGTCTATTCCACAGAAAGAGTCCCAGACCTCACAATTGAGACGTTCATCTAATTTTTTTTAAATAATTACAGACTTGCATAAAGAGGCCCACTATATTTCTCCCACTTGCCTTGAACAGTCCTTGAAGCATTTGCTTTTTCACTGGTTTTCACAAGCATGCTGTATCCAAATATGAAGTGTCATTTTGGATGCTTTGACTTCCAGAGCGCAAAAAGCCAGCTTTCCCCCCTTGGAGAGCTGTACATTGACTATGTGCATTAGCAGCCAGCAGACGGCACAGGCAGCCTCGCCTCTCCCAAGGCACTCCCACCCCTCCAGGTGCACCTGGGGAAGGTACCACTGACTATTTAATGGCTCCTGAGGTGCTTACTAGTGTAGTGGGGTAAGTCACTTTGCAGGTGAGTCAGGAGCAAAGCTGTGAATGAGGTGAGCTGAAAGAAAACCCTCTTGTGATCCAAAGATGCCTAAGTTCATTGTTAACACAAATATAAGCAAGGATAAAGTTCCAGACTCTTTCACAGGGGAGCTCACCCAGCAGTTATCAAAAGCAATGGGCAAACCAGCACAGGTAAGTCCAGACACTCAAATGTTTTATTTAGTCATTTGTGCCTATGCAGTGAGCTATTTCTCAGTGATAGCCTCTATAAATGAATGTGTCTAATGATTCACCAGTACTTAGTCTTCTCTGTGTACAAATGTCAAATGCTTGTTTGCTGTAACTTAGCTCTATTGAGGTCTCAAAACACTTTAAAGTATTTAAACTAGCTCTGTGTGTGATGGTACTCCATGTAGGTCTCCACATAGGTCATGGCACTGGATGTGTGTGGGTATGGATACAGAGGTATCTCTGTGAATACCTCTCAAGAATCTAGCTGCCTGAAAGCAGCCTCACCCTCTAACTTCCTTGCTGGATTCTGCTGAATGCATGCTTGTTATCTGCCACCAAATTGCCTGTATCTTAGTGGTTACAGCTGAAGAAAAAAAAGAAGGTATTCAGCTTGCTTGGACTCCTAGCAAAAATACCCATGTGACATCTTTCTACTTGTAGTCAAAATAACAGAGTAAAATCTGTCTGCCAGTTTCATTACCAAACTGGGGTATTTTTACCTGCCAAAACCCATGGCAATATGCTACTGAGGTGAAGTACTGAAATACTGTCATTAAGGATCTTATAAGGCTCTTATTTTCTTAATTAATCTTGGAAGGCCACTAGTTGCTCTGTCAGTTCTTTACTGAAGACAGTTGACAAATATGAAAAACAAAGTGAAAGCTTCTCTGTAGAGCTCTAACATGAGCTACTCAGTTACTGTGGCTGCAGTAAATTAAGTGAATTGGCTATAGATTTTTAGCAGCTTGGTGAAGTACTCTACGTATTCATTAGCAAAGGAGTGTTTTCAGAAAATGTTTTTTATTGTACTTTGGAAGTGATGCTTTGAAACCCTAGAGAAAATGAAGTTCTGGTGCCTACAGAAAGTATTTTGAGGGCTCCCCAGCAAACTTTTACCTGCCCACTGGGACACCTGAAGTTCTTGAGCAGATCTTTGCTCTTCATAGAAACAAAGTGTTCTGAAATGGTCGTCACCCTGGGCTAGTTAAGATGGCAACAGATCTCTGAACCTCTTAGCAATCGTTTGGTAACTGCCACAGGTGGAAGTGTCCTGGGAAGGGAAGAAGGGGATAAACTGGCCGAAAATTAAAACCCAAGTGGAATAACTGAAGATATTAGAACAAACTTTGGAATGTCTTCAAACAGTAAGAAGAAAATTGTGAGCAGCTGTTGTGGTTTGGGCCAGAGTGGCCACTGAAACTGGCATGGTTTTGTCAAAACCAGGAACACTTTAAAACAGTCCCACAGTAATGTCTTATGGTCAGATCTAGTCAACACTTCCAGTAATGACCCTGTAGACTGAGATGTGCAGATAACAATAGCTTGTATGCACAGAAGACAGTAAGAATTCGAGAAGACAGATACTTGATCTACAGATCAAGTAAAGAAGCTTTCTTTCAATAGTTGATAAGTCAAACTGCACAAAAGACTAAGAACAACTCCTTAAAGAGAAAAGGATTTGGGGAGCTATTATGGGTTACAACATGAATAAGAGTTAAGACAATGCTTGGGAGCAGGGGAATTTCACTTCTGCTGTGCACAAGGTAGAAGTAAGCCTCAGCAGGAGGACGCCATCCAGCCTCAAGCCCTTCACTTTGAGAAAAAGGTAAGCAGATTAGAGATGCACCAAAGGAAAAACACTAAAGAAATAAGATAATGCAAGGATCAACAGGCATTCTGGCTCTTCTACAAGAGAAAGCTGAAGAGGGGGGCTGTTATGGAAGAGATGGGAACACTTTTTTTTCTTCCTCAGTGGCATAAGGCAGGAAGCAGTCATCTTAACTTGCAGTGAAATTTCAGCTAGCTCTTGGAGGAAAACTTCTAAAGTTTCTGTGAGGTTCTGCATTGGACTTCCACCATGGATCCCACCAGTGGTGGGATGGTTAATAGTACTGACACTTCTTTGACCAATTAGAAATTCTCAGCTCAGTACTGATAATTAGAATAATCTCTTGTATGGCTGTAGACTTTAAAAGACAGTTGGATGCTCTCATCAAATTGACTTGATGATGAATTAAAAAGCCAATCAACCTGGAGAAGCCTTGTTCTACTCAGTCTTTTCCAGGCAGATTGTCTGATAAAGGCACCCCTCTTCCTCTAGGGACAGTAATGGAGCTCTATGCAATCAACCAGTCTCATTAAACGTGTAGAAAATCAATCTCTGCCAAAGTTAGTTATCTCAGGGAATGGTCAGAAGCATGTTTTAGGCCTGTATAAGCCTTGTCTCCACAGAAAGCAGGCTTAACTGTAATGGGAGAAAGATTATATTTTTTTTTCCCAACACATGCAGTAATATAACGAAATTCTTACATAAAACTGATCTGTTCTATCCCTCTTCAAAAAACATTTTTTTATCAATCTAGCAAACAAGTACGTGCTGTTTGGGGTGGGGGCGGTCAGCTGGTGGTTCTTGCATAACGACTCCTGAATATAAAGCTAGAGGCCAGGGCTGGGATGCAGCTGGAACAGGTTTGTGCAGCAGTGTGGAAGGGATATATAATGGGACTTAGAAATATGCAGGGAACAACAAATAGATTACTTCTTTTTTTCTAAGAGGACATGCAAGCTCTTCATGACAAAGGAAGCAATAGGAAATAGAGAGTCTCTTAGTTATAACACAGAAAGAAGGAAAGGATTAGGGCAGGCTGGAATGCAGAGCTTTCCTCTCGCAGGAAACACTACCATTTGAAAAAAAAATACTGATTTTTATTTTTAATCAAATAGGGTTTTTTTTTCTACTGGAAAAACTGTTTCAAACTGCTCTAAGAAGAAAATAATGCTGGCTAACACTTCAGCTTGATTTAAAAAAAAAAAATCTACGCTGGAAGCAGATTATTGAAGCCACATATGTACCTACATTTGGCATGAAGTTGAGAGCACAGGGTGTCCAGCCAGGGGACAACAGCCAAGCAAGTGGTACCTCAGCAGGATCTCCTTGGCTTATCCTGTACTGCTGTGGTCTGGTGCACTGTGCACCCAAACAAGCTGTAAATGATGGCCGAGGCTAATTACCCAGACAACTCCTGGTACTCAGGCTAGGTTGTTTTACCAAGAGGGTTAACTGCTCTTGAGTTCCAATGATGCACTACTAATATACGTGGGTAAGAACAGAAGCCAGATGGATGCCAAAGGAACTGATCCCTGGATTCCCCAGTGTGTGGATCTGACACTGTGTATTAGCAGCAGGGAAAATTGCAGGCTGGTCATTAATATTAACATAGATACTTTCTTCTATTTTTCCTGCTATCAAGAACAAAAGTAGGATTAGGCTGTATTTTGTTTTAATGAAGGGGATGTTGATTTAGACCTCTGCTGTGTCAGTTCACATAAATGTGAAGGGAAGACTGCAGCAGGAACCAGTGAGGTGCAAAATCTCTCTGGAACGTAGGGCGGCAGCGATGCAATTGCACACCCCTACTCACATCTGGCCTTCCTGCACAGGCGTGGAGAGCCTGGTGGCTTGGAGGAAGTTCTGGAGGTACCGTAGGTCACCAAGCTCTTGCAGCACCCGAACTTTCTACCCCAAATTGAAAGTCAATAAAGTCAGTAAAGATGATAGTGCAGTGTCCTCCTTCTAACAGTGTACCTGAGCATCCAGAACCCATCTTTCAGAAGGTAATTGGGCACACTGGGGTTGAAGGTTGCAAGACAACAGGCAGGGAAGGATCTTTGCCACAGGGTAACTTAATAACAAGAGTGAAACTACTTGCATTTTGGTAAGTGGTGAAAAGCATCTCTGAGTGCCTGGGACTATGTTTCTACTTTTAATTTTGTGTTGCTAATACTTTTAGTTAAGAATACAGCCATTCTGCAATAGATAAAAGAACTGTGATGGCAGTGCCTGTTCCCAAATGGTATGTCATGGGAATGTGATTTGATTTAATACCTTCTCATCTTTGTGAATTGCAGGAAAAAGTTTAGGAACTCTGGAAGTGCAATGAAGTACATGCAGGAGAACTTCAAAAGCATAACTGACAGGCATGCACCTATTTTCACTGCAGTTTAGGTACACAAATACCTTCCTGGACCTTCAAAACTCTTCCTAACATGGCAAAGGAAAACAATATTCTCTTCTTCTTCCAACAGTATCTAGCAATACAAATATCTCCAGACCAGCTGATGTCCTTTGGTGGCTCCACAGACCCCTGTACTATGTGCTTTCTCTACAGCATTGGCAAGATAGGGGAGCAGGAGAACAAGGTCTACTCCGAATTGCTTTGACATGCTGAACAAACAGCTGAAAATACCATCTGACAGGGGAGCTCATATAGCAACTTGTCTGAAATGACTTTACTCAGATTGTTAAAACTACTAATCTCACACTTGTCCTCTGGTGTTCTTCTATTAACGTTCTACTTGAAGAGGCTAAATGCCAAGTCAATAGAGCAACTCTCCAATTAAAAAGAGGAAAGGAGCAATTGCGTGAGCTGCAAAGCCAACTCCCAGAAGCGGTAAAATTTCTTTTAGTTAAAATGATGGAGGCTCATGCACTGTATGTATCCACAGGTCTTCTGTGTGAAAGCGCCCAGGTACAGACACAATAACTTGACGTTATTAAACTGATAACTTGAGTAACATGTACCAACACTTCCCTACTGCCTGTGGGGTACAAGGGGAGGTCTATTACAAAAGCTTCCACTTACATAAAAGCATTTCTAGTCCTTTTCCTAAAGGTACAACAACCTGCTCCAGAAGTGACTGTGAAGAAAACACAGTATCCTGAGAACCTTAAAACAAAAAGTAGAAAAATACCAGGAACTCTAGAATGCAAGTAGACAAGGCCTTAAGAGGGGTGCGCATGTGTGGGGTAGGTTGTGCATATGCAACACTCAAATGTGCCTGCCAAGATTTGCAAAAGGAAATTGTAACTTGCCGAGATGCAGTGCAGGCCTGAGAAGTGTGAAGCCCTGGGCGCAGCCTACAGCATGGCTGTGTGTGTCCTGCTGCAGGAACACCCTGGCCAGCAGCTAAAGGTGTCTGTCTTCCCTTTCAGAATCTATGTCAGCTTCTTTGAGATCAGTGCTGGCAATGTAGGCTGGAACAACACCACCTTTGCTTGAGGTGCCCTCGGGTGGTAACAGCTTATTCCTGAATGTAGCTTTTCAGCACTGCAGTTCTAGTCATGCTACTTGTTATCTGGCACAAACGCAAAAGGCAGCGGTACCTTAGTTGCTGCTACCCACTGCTGTTTAACATCTTGTCTGCTGCTTAAATAAAAGTAAAAATCCATCAGAAGCCTTATGACTGATACTGTCTTGTTATTCTGGAAAGGCTTGTGGCTGAGATGAAAAGTGCTTTTTCAAAATACTCTTAACAGAAGCTTTGGGTTTTTAAAAACAATTTAGTCTTTTGTGTGAAGATGAACACTCCATTTGGGTATGCCTTTGCCCTGTTCATGCTGGACAGCCTGGCCAAACTTAAATACAGCTATCTTGACCTGATTTCAAAATACACTTATGTTTAAGTCAATAGATGTGGCATATGGCCCTCCCTACAAAAGGAGAAAAGACATGATTGCCCCTTATTTAAAAGGGATGGATTGCAGACCAGATCCTCCTTAGATCTTAATGCTTCATGGACCTCTAGCTGCTTAGCAGAAAAACTCATGCTGCAAGAGCCTCCCAGGGCTCAGGATAGGCAGAGGGAGTAAGTGGAAAAACCCACGGTTCACTGTTCTGCCCTCCCCTTTTCATCCATTGAACAATTTGCAGTGACAGTAAAGATTAGAGCACAGCTCAAAATGAGGCAGAGGCACAGTGAGCCATTCCCAGAGGCCGAAGTAATGAATTACTTACAAAAGGAAGATTTCCATATAAATATTTATTATTCAAGCCCTGGGTCAAATAAGAGCACTTGCTTTCAAAGTAAAAGAGAAAGATTGAGTACAGATCTGTTTCCCAAATCTCTGAAATTAGGTGTATTGTGACTTTTTTTTTTCTGGAAGAACAAAGCCATCTCACTGCTATTCTGAGCTCTATTGTGAACATCCCTTTTTGTTCTTATCACAGCTTTGCTTTGCAGCCACAGCCTTTAAATACAAGCCTGTACCTCAACCTGCAAAAATGCTTTGTTGAGATAACAAATGAAAGCTGCTTTGGAGAGTCAAAGCAGCACAGCCAGTGAAGCAACATGCTACTCAGCATCTAAATACAGTATATTTTATTAAATATTTTTCATTTCACTCAATGCCTTGCAGAGCTGCCTAAGGAAGGAAGAGAGCATGAGGTAGATAGCCTTTTGGCAGAATTGCTTATGGAGAATGGCTATGAAGCCCCTAAACACAGCAGGACCTTCCCATAGGGAGGCAGTTTCCTTCTCCAGAAATCAATCTGCCTTTTTCATAGAGCCACCATAGACCTCAAAGACTGCTGCTGCTTCCTGTTCTTGGAACCACAGCACAACCATTGTCTGATGATGTTCTGGTTCCTCCTCCCTGGTCTGGTTGCTCTGTGCTCAGGTTTTGACTGTGATGCAGCTGGGCATGCACAGCTGCAACCTGTGAATGCCACAGCCCTGCTATTTGCTGTCAGCCTCCACGAAAGGCTTCAGTCAGCCCCACATATCTTCTGAAGCCTTTCTATGCTAGATGCTTTCAGAGTTATTCTCAGAGCATCCAAACCCTGAAATGTGTGTTCCTAAAGTACATCATGGCACAAGTATAAATAAGACCACCTCTACTTGCTAACAATCCTAATTCCCTAATAGGGAATGTAAAAGCTCTCTTTGCCTCTGCCACATCATTAGAATGCTCTTGGTATGTTTCTGTAAAACACTTTACCTTTCATTTGTTTGCTCTTAGACACATTTCTTCATTGTTCTTATTTTAACTACAGGCAATTGTGTTTTAAGACAGATGCTGTTTATCCAGAAAATGTGTTATGAATGCATGTATGTGGAGCAATCACTTGGGGCAGGGGTGTGCACAAGTACACTGGTATTTGTTTAACTTCTAAAAACGAATCTTTTAAAGCTATGAAAATGTATGCACTGCTTCTTCCTTAGTCAAGGGGGCAAAGGAGAATGAAATTGTGGATGTCTCTCCATTTTGTGGCAGTATGGCCAGGGTCTGCCACTTTGGGCCTGGCAGGCCACACAGCAAGCACGCCGATGGTGCCAAAATTCCCACCCCACCTCCATGCAACAACTCTGGGAGGCAGGAACGGGGGAGGAATATGTGGCTCTACACAATGGCAGGGAGCCGATGATATTAGTTCTTACTAGCACTGTTAATCACTAAAAAAATAGATGCTGCAGTCCTGCCAGTTCTCGGTGTTATAGCCTGTGCCACCCCAAAGCGTTCCCCTACAATACCATCCCTTATTCTTTGTTCAGGACTATTTGTGTTCACATGTGTAACACATATGTATGGTCAAGCCCTCTAGCATCAGCAGCAGTGCTGGGGCTTTGTTAAAAATTAACATGTGCTCAATTTCTGTGTGTAAAATGTCTGTGTGGAGAGGGTTCTGGGCCTGATTCTCTTTAGCCTTCCTGTGAGTCATTTCAAGCAGCACAGCAGAGCTGCGCCACAGTCGCGGCAGAGCCGTGCCCTCTGCAGCCTACGTGCATCGCATCACACAGCCCAGCGGAAGGCTCATCTCAGGCTGCCTCTCACCTCCGAATAGACACGCACCATTTCATTTCTAAGCAAAAAAAAATCACTTCTGCCTTTATCCAGTAGAAAAATATGATATGAAAATGCGGATGATGAGGAGTAATGTGTCAGTTTCAATTTGGCTGAAAAATGTTACAGAATAATTAACACGCCAGCACATCAGACATTTCAGCTTACATTGCGTTAAAACTATGCACAAAACAAAAAATGTGCAAATGTGTCTTTATTTTGCAAAAGAAAAAAATTCCCCTGGGAGCCAGGGCTAGTATCCTTTTTTGCAACTGCCAAGCTAGGGCCTGTAGCCCTTTTTGGCCCTGATTCTGCAAAAGCCAGTGGGAGTGCTACAGCGGCAGTACCACATGCGCTGATAGCAGGTTATGCATGAACTGCCCAGCGCGGCGGGACTTAGTTTCAGGGAGGAGCCTACAGCATAACCTCAAAAAATGCTCAATGGTAGTAAGAAAGCAAACAAATAACGGCGGAAAAGGGGGAGAGTTCTGGCCTGGGCGCTGCCGCGGGAGGGAAGCCGTAAGCCGCAGCAAGGGCAGCAGACCGGGAGGCCGTCTTCCCCCCTCCGCTCCCTCCCCCGCCCCGCTGGGTGCGGCCCCTTTAAGGCCAGCGCGGCCCCACGCGTACTAAAAGCGCTCCCGCCGCCGCCTGACTCCAGTCTGTCGCCGCCGGCCCCGCTGCACCGCTCCGTTCCCGCCGTCGGCCCCGCCGCCCCCCGCCGCCGCCGCCGCCATGCCCATGTTCGCCATCCAGACCAACGTCTGCAAGGACGCCGTGCCCGACAGCCTGCTGGGCGACCTCACCCAGCAGCTGGCCAAGGCCACCGGCAAGCCCGCGCAGGTGAGGGCGGGCGGCGGGGCCGGCGCTGCCGGAGACGGAGGGCCGTGGCCTCACGGCAGCGGGGACCGTACCGGGATGGGGCGAACACGTGCGCGGCGCCCGGTACCGAGGGGAGGTCCCGGCGGGGCGGCCGCGGGGCTGCGCCCGCTCTCTCGCCCGCCCGGGGCGGAGGGGCCGCGACTGCCGAGGTTGGGGGGGGGAGGCTGCGGACCCCGCTGCTCCGAGGGAGTGAGCCTGTGCCCGTTCACACACCACTCCCCCCGCTCCCGGCAGCCCTCTGAGGGAGCCGCGGCGCGCAGGCCGTCCCCAGGCCGTGCGGCTCCCGGAGACCATGGGCCTGGCCGCCCGGAGCAACCTGCCCCGCAGGAAGCGCGGTGCTCGAGTAGCTGAATCACCGGGGATTTGTCTGTGCTTGTGCCCGGCAGTCGGGGATTCAGCCGCGGAGCCGTGCCAGCGGCACCTTTGGTGGAAGGGGCTGGTATCTGCCAGGCCGGCGAGTCTCCGGCAAAACGAAGTAACGGATACAGGACCTCTCCTCCGGGCTGCTCCCGGTTATCCCGGGATCGGATGCCGCCCCTCTTGGGCCAGACCGCTGCAGCCTGAGAAGTAAAAGCCCGATAAGGCTGAATTGCAGCCAGGCTCTCAGACAGGCCCGGTGGCTCAGTCAGTGATTTGAGGGTGTGAATTCTGGCATGCAAATACAGTTTTAAGGCCTTTATCTCCCGCCGTGTGCTCTTTGCCCTGTGCAGCGGCGGTGCTGCGGCGGGCAGGAGTACCCGTCTCGTGTGGGGGTTTGCACAAACACAACCTTCGTTCCTAAAACTGAGAGCCAGGCTGGGGGGATCCCCGCAGCACGCTCTGCCCTGCCATGCCACCCATCTGGGCTGCAGCTTCCGAAAGCTGCAGAGGGCAGGGCCAGCGCGCTGCCTGGCCCCAGCCCTGGGCCGCAATACAGCACACAACTGCGCTGTTTGAAGTTGGTACCTAAAGAAAGTTGGTATTGGGAGACAGAAGGTGACATATCCTCTAACTGTTTGTTCTCTTACCACAGTACATAGCTGTGCACATCATACCTGATCAGATGATGTCCTTTGGGGGCTCCACTGATCCCTGCGCACTCTGCAGCCTTTACAGCATCGGCAAAATAGGAGGGCAGCAGAACAAGACTTACACCAAGCTCCTGTGTGATCTAATCTCTAAGCACTTGCATGTATCTGCAGACAGGTAAGGCTGGGACATGATGTTTTTAACCTTGTTTATCTGGCTCTCTGAAACAGCTTTGAAAAGTTAATTTAAAAATGTAAAAAGCCAAGAATAAGCCCATGTATTTGAGAAAATACAAAGTGATCTGCAGCATTTTCATGTCCAGTTAAGACTTTGATGCCTGCGTCCTCTGTTAAATGTTCTCAAGAACAGGGAAAATTCCCAGAGGACTGACANGGTGTGATGTCTTGTCCTCTGGCGATGGGAGACACAAGGGAGAAGTAGTAACAGGCTGGAGCTGACAAGCAAAGTAGAAACCAGCAGACTGTGAACAGCTCCCTCGAAGGCTGTGGGGCCTTGGGAGTGTCTCAGTGCAGCGGTGAAGGATGGGAAGAACCTGCTGCCACTGACACGCTGGGGTTGGAAGGGAGAAGAGCAGAGCCGGCCCTGAGGGCCTGCTTGGCTTTCATAAGGCTGCCTGTCTGTGTGACACGTGTGATGGACTGCAGTGTTCGGAAACAGAAGGTTTTGATCTCTGGAAATTCTTGACAGGCTGCTAACCAAAACCTGTCTGGTGTCTGAACAGACCCTGACTGGAGAAGAGTTTGTATTTTTAAAAAAAGAAAATAGTACAATTCCAGGTACTCCCAGGAATGTTGATTGTTGGAGGCTCTGCCAGAGAAGTTAGCTAGATTTCAGTAAAAAGCTTGAAATTTCTTCTGGGGAATAGGAAGCACTGTCTGCTGTCCTCTGTTGTCCTGTCTCGCTCATTACTTCTATAAATGAGTTAATAAGGTTATTGTTTGTGTGTTCCTGTCCCTTTTCTGCAGGGTGTACATCAACTACTTCGACATGAACGCTGCCAATGTGGGCTGGAATGGTTCCACCTTTGCGTAGAGCCCTGCCATCTGTCTGAAGAGGCTGCTCCTGGACCTACCCTCCTCCTGCCCCTTTGCAGAGACCACCACACAAATGGCCCCGTGTTGCATTTTGTGCACTCTTGTAGATTGATGGATCCTTGCTAGTGTGTTTAAATATTGCTGCTTCAACATTCCTCTGTTTTCTTTGTGTAGAAAACAAATAAAGATTTAGAAGTAAGCTGTCTGGTGTTGGCTTTGGCAGGTTGGGGATGGAGTTAGGCAATCGGCACCGTATCTCTCTCTGATTGCTAAAGCAAACGAAGGGAACGCTTTGGGTTTGTTTCCATTTCTCAGACCTGGTATTTCACAGTATGGTTAAACTGAGCGGCAGCTGCCTGACAGCATTGTAGGGTGATTTTTACCTTGCTGTAGGTGCCTTCAGGGCTGCTTGTTGCTCTGAGTTTCTTCTGGGTGTGTCCTCCATTGCCACAGCAGAAGCAGTCCTTGGGCCAGCCCTGTGCCTGCTGCTTCAGAGAGGCTTTCCTCTAACGATGTGCCAGCAGTGTGTGGGCAGGCAAGCAAGGAAGGAGTGCTTTTGCTCACTGGGTTGAAATGCTGCTGTCTGCATTGCTCATGCTGGCTCCCTTCAGGCAGCCAGGGATGGCCCTCGGTGCTGTGGGAGCCGCGCAGGGACCTGTGGCTGCTGCGGTAAGCCTCTCTGCTGTCTGCCGGCCTGTCCCCGCAGTGATGCTGGGCGCTCCTGGGCCTCGGTGTCTCAGGGCCAGGCTCCCGCCATGCGGGGCTGGAGGGGGCCGCGACTGAGACGCTTTCCTCCCGTCGGCAGTTTGCGTCCCCACCACTTTCCCGGCCTCCCCCCTCCTGCGCTCCCTCATCCCCCTCAGCCGCCGTTCCCGCCTCAGCCGCTCTCGCCTCAGGGGGGCGCGCGCGTGCGCACGGCGTCGCCCCGCCCCTGCCGGCAGGCGGCGCGCGCCCGCCCCCGCGCCTTCTGGAGCCTTCCGCCACGCGGCCTCGGCTGACGTCATCTCCGTGCGCCCGGGCGGCGCGGCGCGGCGCGGCCATGGCGCTCTTCTGCATCAACAGGTACCCACTGCCCCGGGCGCTGCCTCTCCCCGGCCCCGGCCCGGGCCCGGCGTCCCCCCGCGGCGCGGAGCCGAGCGGGCGGTGCCCGGGCGGGCGGGCGGGCTGTGCCTGAGGAGGTTTTGTCTGGGCCGTTTCAGGTACGGCGGGGCGGAGGAGCAGGAGGAGGAGCGGGCCGAGGCGGAGGCGGAGGAGCGGGCTCGGGTCCTGCTGGAGCGGCTGCGGCAGCAGGCGAAGGCCCGGCAGCTGAAGAAGCAGCAGGAGCGGCAGGCGCGGCCCGAGGGAGGCGAAGGGGATCTCCCCGGAGGAACCGGCCCGGGGGCCGCGGGGCAGAGCCCCGGGGGTGAAGCCGGGGAAGGAACAAGGAAGAGGAAGGGGGAGAGCGAAGAGCAGGCCTGTGCGCAGGGGCAGAAGAAGCCAAAGAAGCAGCAACAGTCTGGCAGCTCTTCCGAAGAATGGGCCGATGCTGAGGAGGCAGCAGGTGGCAGCACTCCATCGAAGAAGAAGAAAGAAAATAGAAGAAAATCGAAAGTGCCGCAAGAGAAGACTGAAGCAGGTAACGATAAACCCAGGCTGGGTTTCGGTTCACTGTGGTTGACAGTTCTCAGCAGAGATAGTAGACACAAGTTGGTCTGTGTGTAACTTGCCAAAATTACTTGGTGGTGAATTTTGTTTTCCTCTGCTTCATCTGTTCCCAAAGTAATTCCTTTTTTTAGGGGAAAGCCCCGTATTGCGAACTTTGAGGATCAGTTTAGTGTAAAGGAAGAAGCATGTCACCTCAGTCTTCAGTTGCCTCCTTACCAGCAAAGAAACTTTTCGCCTTTGCACTTGGATTTAGGAAGAGGAGCTTGCAAATTGTTGCTTAAGTCCTATGTTGTAAAATGTTCCCTGCGTCCCTTTTCTGTAGCATGTTCTGACCTGTAGCTTTGTATTCCTGTTATCCAAATTCCAGATTCTGCAGAAGACATCAAACAACAGGAAAACAGAAGCAACCTTAACAATAAGTCTTCTAAAAGGAAGAAGAGGGATGGGGAACCAGAGGGAGCTGAAACAAGGAAGAAAGACAACAGTGGAAGAGCTGAAGGAGATCAAAGCACAAAGGAGGAGCTATCTTTAGCAGCCTCGGAAGAAGAGGCAAATCCTCCACCCTCCAGTTTGGTGGTTCTTGGAGACTATGACAGAAAGCCAGTGCAGAAGGTAACTAGCTTGACTGAATTTTGATGATGGTCAGGAAGGAACATGCATCTTATCAGCTTATTTTATGTACGGTGCTGCCTGTTTAATAGCAGAAATGCTTTGTTATTATCCTTTCCCCCACCTCAGGTTCAGCCCTTCTTACCGCAGTGGCTTGCTCAACCCAAACTAGTGCAAAAATGTATCAAAGATAATCTAGTTCCAATCAGAGAAGTCCCAGGAATTCATCCCAGGCTGTTGAAAAAGCTGCAAATGAATGGGATAGAGTCCTTTTTTCCAGGTACCTTCATAGTGCTTTTGTGTCTTTCTAAACTGACTTATGTAGTTCCTGCAGTCTGTTGCTGTATGTTTTATGTAGTCAGTGAAGTAAAATGTAGAACAAAACCAAGTTTAATGCATCAAAGTGATTGTACCATTTTTAACCCTTCACTTTCAAAGCTTTATTTAGGCAGAGCAATGGAAGTCTGTTATCTAGTCATAAATGCAGCTCCACAAAATATGGTGGTTTGAAGTAATAGCTCACAGCTGCCAAATGAGGGAGGTCTTACTTGTGTCCTCCCATTTCCCCCCTGATGCCAGGCATGTGTTTTGGTTCCTTACCTTCTACCATCTCTGCTTCTAATCAGACCTCTCTGCGAACCTGTTCAACTCATTAAAGCAGCAGAAAACTGTTCAAGCAAAAAATGCTGTTGGTTTTCCATTATTTTACCAGTCTTGCAGACAAGTATGATAAATGCCAGCTCCTAAATCAGTAGAAAGCATGGCTGGAAGGAAGGGATAAGGAAAGGGCGAGAAGGGAAGAAGGTGGGATCTCTGAGCTTCAGCCAATTACTTGGTCCAGCTAAGCTTGGAGGCTTAGACTATATCAGAGACTCATGAAGGTTACATTGAAAAGCCAGCACGTGTCTTCTCTTTTTAAGTATGCTGTTACATTACGTTTTAATGGAAGTGCTATTGCTTATTTTGTTCTGGGAGATCTTCACAGGTTTCTGGTAGCAACTTCTTGTGTTTTCTCATAAATCAAGTCCAGCTTATGGCACTCGGTAGTAGATAAATCAAGCAGTGGCATGCTCTGTCTGGCGGAGATAGTCCACTGAAGTCATACGTCGTATGCGTCACTGAGTATGGTCTTGTCATGGAGCTAGATCCCCTGGCTGCTAAACCTCACAGATAAAATGAAGCTGGACAGTTTTTAAGGACTTCTCATGGGTGATAGACAAAGCTGTTGTCTGTACAGGACTGTTTGCATCAGTCCTCGTGTTTTCTCCTGCAGCAAACGTGACTTACTCCAAAGCCCATAGTAGTTGTACATTTTGCTCCTTGGCAGATAAGGCTGTGTTGCCATGTTGTCTTATTTTATGTTTATGTAAGAGTAGTTTGTACTGCAAAGAAAGGATGCTTCCAGACAAATATTCATAGGTTTTGAATCTGCCCAGTGCCATCCGAACATGAGAACAAGAAGACAGATATGAGTATAAAACAATATTTGACACAGTAACATCCTAGCTGAGCACTAGATATAGCTGAATTCTTGGAGAGGGAAATCTGTGTATTGAGTGCTAAGCTCCCATGAGTCAACCAGAATCAGGTAAAGCCAGATAGCGTCTTTATTTTACGTCTATAGCAACAGCAGCACAGATGTGGAAACAGATTAATTGTATACAAGTGCTCTTCTGGATGCAGTAGTTTTAGCCTAGTTAACTGTAGTTAATGTGTCTTTCCATTTTTGTTCAGTTCAAGCAGAGGTGATTCCTGCTATTCTCCAGAGTGCATCCAATGGGTATTTGATGGGGCAGGGAGGATACCGCCCCAAAGATATCTGCGTCTCGGCACCTACTGGCAGTGGTAAAACCCTGTCTTTTGTCATACCCATAGTACAGGTGAGTTTACCCTCAGTGAAAGCTGGGGTCGCTTTTGTTCAAGCGAAACCTGAACTTAGAAGTAGGTTAAAAAGCCAAGGAAATTGTGGCTGCAGAGCAGCAGATTTTTAGCTCAGAGCTGTCTGAGGGAGCTCTGAGTCCCCTTCATCTCAGCACCCCACTCCTTTTCTCAGACAAGAGCATAGCATTAGGAATTGGGAGGGTGGAGGGGGAGTAAAGTGGAAACATAGAACTCCATGAGGATGTGTTAAGTCTCTCTCTTCTCACCAGGTTAGATAAAAGAACCCCCTTCTCTCCCCACCACTTTCAGGGACTCATTTTGCCTTTGTTTTGGCAGGTTCTGCTAGATCGAGTTGTTTGCCAAGTACGAGCTCTGGTTGTTTTGCCCACCAAAGAACTGGCACAACAGGTATGCGGCTCTTCGCCTTCTCTCTGAGCAGAACTGGACCAAGACAAAGGCCGGTGCAGTCAATGCTTTGCTTGGCTGTTCTGCGAAGCAGATTGAAGACCTGTCAGGGGATTTGATGTTGTTAGCGTAATGGAAAGTATTATTTTAACTGATTTTGTTGTGGCTAACAAAGCCTGTCCCTTTGCAGGTGAGTAAAGTGTTCAACATTTATACTGACGGGACAGGTCTGAAGGTCGTTTTGATTACTGGCCAGAAATCTTTTGCAAAGGAGCAGGAGATGCTTGTCCAGAAAAAGTAGGTTAAAAGATCTTTTGATAAGGTTTATAGAGATTGTAAACTATTTAATCGCAGTAAGCAGAGGTCAAAATATAGGCTGTTGCATCACACTGTCGTGCAATAATGATTTTGGATAGTGGGTTTATGTGCTAGATGCTGGTTGTTCTGTCTTCGTCACAGTGCCTGCTACTACCCCGTTTTTTGTGATTGTTATGTTTTACTAGATTTTTTGGGGTTCTTCACCAGCTGAGTAGAATGCAAATGTTTACCTTATACCCACAGGTACAAATTGCTTGTTACAGTATTTTGCTGCAACTAAGCTTTTTTTAAGAGCAACAAAGAATGATGGGTTTTGTGTAAAAGAGGGTTTAGTGTCCAGCACTGCCTTTGCATGCTTTCCAAAGTAAAGTGCATATTTGAATTTTAGTATTTCTCAGCTAAGTGAAAAGTAGGAAAATCTTAAGGTCTGCTGCCAAGGATCTCTGTTGCATGCTTTATGGTGTAGTGAGAAACTTACTGATGGGCTGCTTGTTCTTTCAGAGTGACAGGCTACTGCAGCCTGGCTGATATTGTTGTGGCTACACCAGGGCGGCTCACAGATCACATTAGCCAGACCCCGGGGTTCCGCCTGACACAGCTTCGCTTCCTGGTGAGTCAACTCCACAGGTCTTCCATCTTCATGCAGCGTCCATTACAGCTGTAATTCCTGCTTCGTTCTTGCATGGTACATAAATACATCTCTGTTGGAACTGTTGTATGGGTCTTGTCTACACTCTAGGTTGCTCAGGCAGTGGTCTCAAGATGAGACGTTTTATTCCAGCTCATGACACCCAAATAACCACCCACTTGCCCTTCTCTCTTAGTCACTTGCAAACACACACTCAGAGTAAAGCCTTATCGATCAAGATTGGTAAGTTATCAGTGTAGTAGCTTCCACCATAGGGGAGTCTGTGCAGAGACATAATTGCAATCTTATTGAGGATATGGAGACTTTTATTCAGAGATACGGATTGGATTTATGTGCAAATGAGTTTGTGTGTAGTTTGTGTGTCAGGCTGGCTACTGAGCCACTGAAACAAAAGCAAAATTTAATTTTGGGGTAGAAACTTCTGCCTTCATTTGATAATGATAATACTACAAAAGGAAAATAAAAGCTGCCTAATGCTAGACAGTATTTAACAAGTAGTGTTTTTTGTCCTTGTGAATTCAGATCATAGATGAAGCTGACCGTATGATCGATGACATGCACCAGAACTGTCTGAACCAAATCGTCAAAGCTGCATTCCAAGTGGAAAACGACTCTGGCTCCAACATGCTTTTTCAGAGGACCAAACCAGGGCCTATAACAGCAGCCAGGTAAGTTGCCAAATGCATTTCTTTGAACTGGTAGCACAGACACCAGCACCTAGATGCCACTGCCCCGCTTCACAGTACTCCCTCACAGGAACTCTCAAAACTTGCTTACCCCAAGAAATGTCTGCCGAAGTAAGGCAGCTTCTTTTTCAAAGCTTGAAAAAGCAGGCAGTGAACAGCTGATACTAGAGGATGTCTTTTAGACTGAAGCCCAAGTATTGTATTCTCCATCCTTTCCTTAACGAGACAAAAGGAGCATCAAAAGAATGCACAAATATTGCAAGCCTGTGATTCATTTGCACAGTAACTATAGTAATGCCCTCTGGCAAGCTGAGTAATGGATTTGAAGGAATTATCTATCTGCAGCTGCTGTTTTCATACAGCATGGTAGAGATGTGCCAGAAACAGAGATCAGCGACCAAGGAAGGAAGCAACTAGAACGAGGACAGGGGTAACTAGGATGCAAGGATCTGCGCAGGGGTAACGGATGCGGGTTGTGCAGTTGGTTGAGGGCGCTGAGTGGTTCCATCTGTGAACTCCACCATAAAACAAGGGTGGAAAAGAACCTACAGGAAAGGCCCAGGGCAGGAAAAGAGCATCAAAGAGAGTTAATTGCTTGCCTCATAACATCATCTGAAAGTACTTGTGAAGGAACTCCTTTGTCCCATCCTCAAAGCTCAGTTGCTGTGTGCTGCTTATTTCAGCTCCTGCTATCCTCAGATACCCTTACAGAAACTGCTGTTTTCAGCCACGCTGACCCAGGACCCAGAGAAACTGCAGCAGCTGGACTTATTCCAGCCTCGCCTCTTCACGTCTGTCTACTCTGAGAAAAAAACACTCGGAGATGGAACAGAGACTGAACAAGATTCTACTAAGAAGTACACACTCCCTGAGGGGCTATCGGTATGGCATTAATTCTCTTGAATAAATTATACTTGTAGATTTGTTTTAACTGTTGGAGCATCTAGTTATGTTTTTACCCTATAAACAATTATGTCTTCCCTATGATTCTTGGCATTACAGAATTGCTGGGAGAAAGTGGTTTTGGGAGTATTTATGATCCAGAGAGCCTTTGTGCATTTGTTTTCTCTTTACTTAGTGTTCATTTGGATAAGTCTGGATTTATTATTTTTTTTAATTAAACTGCATGCAAAATTAAGTTTACTGGCAATGGGGAGTAGAGATAGGGAGTAATACTAATGTAGTAGCACTTAATCAACTGTCCATCTCAAAGTATGTTGTACAAATATGTATCACATGCCTTTCAAAGCACGTAGATACAGGTCACCCTGTAGATAAGCGTGCTGTAGACCTGCATGCTGTTACTTGCCATGGAGAAGCGAGAACGTTAGAACAGCACAGGGCTCCTGTCTCCAGCTCGTGTTGTATCCTCCCAGCCTGTGACTGTGATTGTTCAAAAGGGGGTGGCGTTGTGGGGTCTGGTTTTGCTGCTGTTAGTTGCAAAACATCCAAGCTTAAGTAGGTCATGGAAACCTAGTGGGTTTCAGAGAAGGTAGGCTTGGCAAGAAGTAATTTTTGTTTCTGAACTTCTTCCCTGTCGACTGCAGCAATGTTATGTGCCTTGTGACCTGAATTCCAAGCCTTTGCTCCTCTTGCATTTCATGCTGACAATGAAATTTACCCGTGTGTTGTGCTTTACCAACTCCAGGGAAGCTTCTCACAGGTGAATATATTAATGAGATCGCTATAGTAGGTATCTGCCAAGTAATGTTACAGAGGTAATGAAGTGACTGTTTCTATCCCATTTACCTACAGATTGTTCCTGCTGGTTCAAGCCTTTGCTGGAGTCACTGTGGCTGAATTTTCTTCTCGATTATCTCCAAATGAGAGACAGAGAACCATGAAGGAATTTGAACAAGGAAAAATACAACTGTGAGCATCATAAATGAGTTTCCTGCGTGTCTTCTAACATAGGCTATCTCTAGTGTGAAGAGCTAGTTAGAACCAAGAACACAGTTAAATGGGGTCCTCTGTAAAACAGAGTGTGCAGGAGACAACTTGCAGAATGGGTGTGAGACTTGGACTTGTGACTTTTGAACTGTATACCCTGCATGTGACTTGGCCTGTTCTAATCTAGCTATAATCTGAATTTGTGTGTTATTTTATAACAAGCAGTAAATGTAACTGCTTGTTCATATAGTTGCCCAAAACACATACAGTTCTGAAAATCTTAAGTTTAATGGGTGTGTTTGGGGTCTGGCGCTTGTTGGAAGAGAAGGGATGTTGGTGCTAGAACTATATATAGTATTAGTGCTTCCTACCAAAGAACCCCCTGATCAGACTGGCATACAGGTTTACTTCTATCCACGTGTTTGATTTGCTTTGTGATTTCGGTAGCTATATGGGATTGCATCTGTGGAATGTCTCTGAGAGGAAGGTAAATACTTATTTTCTGGATTTTCTTTTTATCCAAACCCTGTGTTTACATTCATCCTTAACCACTGGAATGTCGCACCTCGCTGTCTGTTTTCAGTGCCTTTATGGAATATTCAGATAGCTCCCAGGTTTGTAACCTCCAATGTGGTGGGAGCCATCTGGCTTAGTGCTGCATGCTTGGAGAACCTGGAAACACCCGGTAACTTTTCATGCACAACAGTAGGTGACAAACCTGTAGTGATGCTTGGAAACCTGCGGGCAGCTAGTAATGCCAGTGACAATACAATGTGACTTAGAATGCTGCTGTTGTGCCTCGAGGTCAGAGGCAAGCTGCCCGGTTTGAACAGAGATTGGCAAGAGTTGTGCTGTGTTCACTTGTTTCACTTGTATGTGTGTGTAGTGCAAGAGATGTTAGCTGAAAATGACCATGTATATGTTTAAAACCAGGTTAATCAGCACAGATGCCACTGCACGAGGGATTGACATTAAAGGAGTGAATTATGTAATAAACTATGATGCACCTCAGTTCATCAGGACGTATATTCACCGGTAAGAGAATCAGAAACGAAAGGAAGGTGTTTGAGCTTGGTTTACTTTGAAATATTTAGCAAAGGTGACATGCACTTAAAAGGGTGCTTTGGATTTTTTGTTTACTTTAATGTGTAAATAGCTTTCTAATCAAAATTAAGCCCCTAGCATCACCAGAGTAATGCAGTACTGAAACAGAGAACTAGCACCCTATTAGAGAAAATATATTTTACAGGAGCTAGGAATACTGTCCTAGACAGCATCGAGTATTGGGTTTCTCGATGTTCAGAAAACAGTAGCAGCTCAGCAGCTGTGAACGAGCCCTGGAAATGTTCATCGTCTGTAACATATGGCTAGTCCTGCTGTGCTAACCTCAAAAACCTCGGAATCAGACTTTCTTAAATGTGGAAAATTTCGGAATTGCTCTTGGAGCTGATAATGGCGACTACGTGGCTAAACTGACCTGATGCTACTTTTTCCCTTTTCAGAGTTGGAAGAACGGCTCGTGCAGGAAAAGCGGGTGTCGCTTTCAGCTTGGTTCTTAGAATTCAGGTATGTCGTTGGTGTGGGATTCATTTGATAAGGATGCGTGGAGGGACATAAGGAAGATAAGGTTCATACTGCTTCCCACCTCTTCCAGTCAGCCGAACTTTGTACTTGGAAACTTCAACTATTTCCTGACTAGGCAGCATGTTCCAAAATGTGCTCATTTTTCCAGCTGATAGGCAGCAGGGTGTCTCATCTCCTGTGTCTGTTTTGTTACACAGGAACGTAGGTTTCTGCGGATGTTGAAGGATGCCGGCATCCGAGACGTAAAGAAGCACCCGGTGAAGGGCAACTCATTAAAGCCGTTGGTGCAGCAATATGAGGAAGCTCTGTGTAAGCTTGAGAAGACAGTCAAGGTAATTGAAACGGGGAAGAAAATTAAAAAATTAAACTACAACTTGCACAATTTATTGCAACGCATGACTAGCAGAAGTATTAGTGTCCAGGATCCTTTTCTTTAACTGAGACATTTCAATTTCAGTGTGAAGGCAGCATTTTTGGGTGCATCATTATGAAATACGCAGAAAGGGTGGGGAGGGGAGAAAGAGGTTTTCTGTTAAAAGAAAGGTAGGCAACATCCCTGGAAGTATTTAAAAGACGTGTAGATGTGGAGCTTAGTGACACGGTTTAGTGGTGGACTTGGCAGTGTTAGTTTACAGTTGGACTCGATCTTAAGTGTCTTTTCCAATCTAAATGATTTTATGATTCCATGATTTGTGGTGTTTCCTTTTCTATTCTCCCTTTCTCTTTGCCTCTGGATGTGGGATTTTTGGCAACTACCCAGAGGAAGGCAAACAAAATGTGGAAATTAAACCTTTTGTCTTTAGAATTTTAAGACTAATTTACAGTCATGCTGACTGGAAGCTGGGTATTCCAAGCCAGGAAAGCATTTTCTGTAGGCCCTCCTTTATACACTAGTGGGAAGGCTGAGAGCTTACAAACAAAAGCCAGGTAGTGTTTAACTCGCCAGATGGGTAGAGTAGGGATCCATAATAGACTTTCTGTGCTGTGTGATTTGGGCAAGTGTCTTGCTGTCGAATTGGAGGACTCCTGATAAACACCCGTCCTTGAAAAATGATGATTTTTGAGTTGGAGACCAGCAATGTTTGAAAACTGGGACAGAAAGGATTGTTAAGTTGTCTCGTTGCTCCCTGAAGTCCCTCCTGTGTGACTCTGAGACAGGGGCATCTTCAGTTACCTTTTCAACTTTAATTTTGAACAGAATGAGCGAGCACAGAAACGAACGTGAATAAATGGAAGCTGAGGAGGTTGTGTTTCATGGCACTGAAGCTGCTGAGTGGGATAGGTCATGGACTAATACCCAGCACGGTAACAATGAGACCTGGTCCCTGAATGAAGCTGAAGGGTTGGCTCCTTGACCTTACCATATCTGAAGTCAGCTCCTACAGGCCTCGTTCCCCTTTCAACGACACTGCAAACAGAGTTCAGTTACTGGTTTAAAACAAAATAAAACTAAGGTACAGTTGCCTTGAAGAGGACTTTGCATATGTAAAACTACCACCAGTGAAGAGAAGAGCCATTACACAGCTCTTGAGTGTGGGCCTGATGGAACTGCTGGTCTGTAAAGGTGAGGGCTGTGCCCCTCTTGCCTCTGAACTGGGACAACAACTGGTTCTGTCTTGCTGTGCAAGTAGCTGTATCTGCAAACACATAAACACCTGTACAGTGTCTGTAGCGGAAATGTGTTTGGACAGCTGCTCTAGGCTGAAGTGACTGCAACTTTTAAATAAAGGCTGTATATATTTTTAAAACAGTGTATAATAAAGATTCCTGGGTCCAGGGAGGGAGATAGTGTTGAAAGGATTTTTCACTTCCATAGTCTTGTGCCTTTCTCATCGTTTTCTTACCTATATTGTTTCCTTCCCACATTCAGTACCAGTGGTAACAGGTATTATTAAGTGCTAGATTAGTGTTAATGCAGACTAAAATGTCTGATGTCTAATATGAATATACTGGAGTCAGCAAGTAGTGCTGGAAGCCATAAATCTCTATTTGACACATGCCACTGGTATTTTTAGCTGCCCCTGGCAGAAGACTTAGAGCTACTACGTAGCTGGAGTCTGTAACTACCCTCCAAGACTTCCAGCAGGAAATGTCTCGGCTCTGGTTTATTGTTTTGTAAAACAAAAAATATACACAAACGTTAGCAATGCATTATTGGAGCAAAATCTTGGTGTGAGGAGGGGTGGTTGTATCTTGTAAATCTAGGAGCAAGGTGGGGTCGATTTATACCAGTGCGGCAGTGTGTGTCTTCGTAGGGTGTGACTACTGCCTTTCTCTCAAGCAGTTTTTGCAGAGCACGGGTGCCTGGGCTGGTGTCAGAGTAGCAGAAGTGGAAAGTCTTACGTGAGAGCTGTGAGCTCCCCGGAGCAAAGCAAGGAAAGGCTGAGACCTGGGGCTGTTCAGCCTGGAGAAGAGAAGACTGAGAGGGGATCTCGTCAATGCCTATCAATATCTGAAGGGCGGGTGTCAAGAGGATGGGGCCTGATGCTTTTCAGTGGTGCCCAGCGACGGGACAAGGGCTGACAGGCACAAACTGGAACACAGGAGATTCCATCTCAACATGAGGAAAACCTTTACTTTGAGGATGGCAGAGCACTGGAACAGGTTGCCCCGAGAGGGTGTGGAGTCTCCTCTGGAGATATTCAACACCCGCCTGGATGCGTTCCTGTCCAACCTGCTCTGGGTGACCCTGCTTTGACAGGGGGGTTGGACTAGATGATCTCCAAAGCTCCTTTCCGACCCCTACCGCTCTGTGATCTACCCCTTGCGCACCTACACCCCATCAGCCTGGCTTTTGGGTTTCCTTCTCATTAAGCTGTTAAGGGCAGTTACTAAGACGAGCCGCGCTTCAGCCATGAGGTGGCAGAGCCCGGTTGGAACCTTGCCCTGGAGAACTGCCGCCGCTCCTGTCCTTTGACACCACCGGGCGGACCTCCGCCCGCCCCTGTACCCCGGGGCCGGGGCGATCCTGCTCTTCGCCGGGGTCCCCCCGGGCAAAACGCGCGGGGGCGGGGCCGCTCCGCTCCGCCCCCGGGGAGGGCCCGGCCCCGCCCCGCCCGGGAGCGCGGGGTCGGCGGGACGGGACGGGACGGGACGGGACGGGCGGCGGCAGGATGGGGCTGGAGCTGTACCTGGACCTGCTCTCGCAGCCCTGCCGGGCGCTCTACATCTTCGCCCGGAGCAACAACATNGGGGGGGGGGGGGGGGGGGGGGGGGGGGGGGGGGGGGTCCCCCCCGGGCCCCCCCCCCCCCGACCCCGGCCCCTGGGTGAGCCCGGCTGCTCCCGCCCCGCTGCAGCGCCCCAAGCCCCGCTGGGACCCCGGGCTCCCCTCGCCGCCCCCGGGCAAAGTGCTGGTTACCGGCCGCCCCCTGGCAGAGCCGCGCCGCGGGTGGAACCGCATTACTCAATCGTCCCCACCGCTGCGAGAGGGTGGGGTGGCCCTCCGGCTGCAGAGGGCTCTGATGTCAAGGCGAAAACAGGACCTCGTTCTCTTAAAGAAACCCTGATTTTTAAGTAGCGGGCTCGGTGCCTGCGCTCCTCTGCAGCAAATACGACCCGGCAGAGGTGTGTGATATCTTTTATCTCGGCCCCACCCCGGCAGAAAACGGGCCTCTGAAAAAAAGGACCACTTTTCTAAGAAGAAGCTCTCAGGATGTGCTAGATCTGAGGCTATTCCCCATTTAGACGGGAAGCAAAAAGCAACAAGAGATGGGACGTTCGTGTATGGGCGAGGACGCTGAGGTGTGCGGTTCTTGCTCTCAAATTCAACTTCCTTAGAAAACCCTGCACTCCGGCAAGCAGCAGCGGTTGCTGCAGAGCAGCTTTTCTCCTCCTCTTTAGCAGGGGTTAACAGCCCCTTGGGAAGGATCTTCATGCCCAGAGCCCACTGATGTCCCTCCGTGTACAGGTGGGGCGTGACAGCCCGCCACCCCTTTGAGGGTCAAGCTGTTGGTGGTCACGTTATTTTGAGAGGGTTGAGGACAGGCTGGTGAAGGCAGTGGAGCGAGGCAGCACAGCCGCCAGGGATCTGAACGCTGAGAAATGAAGAAGGGAAGTTGGTTAATTTGTATTAAAACCAACTGATAATTGGTAGGAGCCTGCCCAAGAGGTATCACGTGTTTTCAACAAAGGATGCCCAAAGATCTCCAACTTTCTTTGTAACCGAAGCTGGTAAAAGCTCTTCTTCAGCCTTTCCAGAGCTCTGCTGGTTTTGAAATTAAGGTGATGTATTGGGCATAAAAACTCCTCGGTAAGTAATGCTTAAAAGCAATGAAAGATGAGAAGGCTCCTGGGGCTGAAATTGATTAAGGAACAAAAGAGGCTTCAGCCTGTGACTCAAAGAAACCTCAGGCGTGTTGTGGCTTAGTCTCTGGGTGTTCCCCTGCACACCATGGCTGTGCATTGATTGCACCTTACTGCAGCTTTCTTCTGACCTCTCTCAGTAGGAAAAAACTTTGCTGTTGTTTGTAGCTGGGGGCAGGCTCATCTCGTGTCCTCCCTGTCTTTCCCAATAAATAAACTGGTGTGGTGAGACACTGGTGCAAAGGAGAGGAGAATGGTAGGCAAGCAATGGGAGCATCAAGGAGAATGGAACAACTGAAATACAGGTTTCTGGGAACTGAGAGGAAGGAAAGTGAATTAAATCACAGTTTCCCAGTGATCTGTGCCCCGTGGCATCAGCATTTGCTTTTGGTCAGTGGATTTAAGATGAGTAATGTGGCTTATGGGAATGCCAGAGGTGTGTGCCATACCTGCAGTGTGTGCTCACCTCCAGTGCCTTGGGGAAGCACTCCTGGTACCTGCGGCTGGGTTAGCTCAGCATCCAGCTGCTCGGCAGATGGGCATGGGCACACCGGCCCCCGAATGAGCACTCAGTCAGGGACACGGTCCAAGGACCCATCACTGCATGGTACGTAAGGACCAGGTGAGGAAACATATATTCAGATCTGAGCTGGTGGGTTAAACACGTGCCCTCAGAAAAGCTCTTGGCCCCCTGCATAAGGGCAGTCTCAAGGAAATGGGCGGAAAGAGTGAGAACGGATAGAAATCACACGACACTGCAGGGACACCAGAGGACCTGGAATCTGCACACCATGTGTAGGAAATCCCAGTGTCTTTTTGAAAGGGCGTGGGGGAGACAGGCTGTGAGCCAAGTGACAGGGGAATAGTCACAAATTAGGTTTGCCAAGTACTGGGAAAACTAAAACCACTTCCAGAGCATCTCCTCCGGCACAGAGATTCTCAGGTGACTCTCACATATGGACATGGCACAGGGTTAGATGTTAGAGAAACTTGAATACAGAGGTACACACACATGACTGAAGCCAGGGGCTGCAAAAGGCCGGCACGAACGAGTCACGTGAAACAAGGCTCGTGGGACTGGGTTCAAACATAGCGGAGCACACTGAGACCTCAGATGAACAAAGGTTGTTCATCCTTGAGCACACTGAGACCTCAGATGAACCAAATGCCTGGCTACCTTGCAGGGGGGCAGGGGTGGGGGGGGCTGAAAAAATAGTTTAAAAGCAAACTCAAATCCGTATTTGCTCTGATAAAGAATATACAAAACCCACATAAAGACCTGATTGATAGATCTGTAATGAAGTCCCCATGGCTTTATATGGAATCGCAAAAATCTGTTCTCATCGGAGGACTAAAAAGAGTGTCGAATATAAATTACATCATCTTGCAGAAAAAAAAAAAACCCAAACCCTTGCTTGCTCACTGTCCTTGTGGTTCATGTTTCTGATACTGAGATCTCTTTCCTCCCAGGAGCTTGATGTTCACTCTGTGTTTGTACAGGACAGGTACCTCCAGGCACAAACTTAGAGCTGATAGAACCCTGAGTTGACAAGTGCTGTTGGTATGAAAGGACTCTTAACCATTCTGACCTTTGTCGAGAGGTGGTTCTGGTATGCAGGCAAAAAGCAAGTAAGCTGACATCATAGGGCAAACCCCGTATTCACCCTGCAGCGCTTTCTGATTGCTTATAAACTTAAACAAATCTGTATTTGTACAATCAAAACCAGGAACTTGAGGCCAGGAGGTCCCCAAAGCCTCCTCAGTTGTTTGCAGACAGGTCCTGAGCATCACTGCCAAGTAGAACTTCTCATTTCCCTCCTCAGGGCAGCACAGGACAGAAGAGTTCCGGAAGGTGAACGTCCTGATGAAGGTGCCTGCGTTAAAGGATGGTTCTTTCACCTTAGCAGAGAGGTGAGGCTCAAATAAGCTCAAACCCCTTCTGCAGCATTGTTTATCCTACTGCTTGGATTCTGCCAGTGCACTGTTCGGTCTCTACTGGGACTCCAGCCCAGGTAGTTGTTTGTCTCCTTCCTATCTATTCCACTTGTACATAAAATAAACCCATGTTTCAAGAGAAGCTTTCTCACGTAAGCAACTCAAACAGCACTGATTGTGGACAAATCTGTGGGCTGCTGCGTGGAGCGAGCTTGCATGTAGGCAACGTTTCTAAGCCAGAATAGCTGTCCATGCGTCCTGCTGCTGCCTGCCTTCAGCTAGAGGCTGTAGTTCAGTGCAGTATGTCTGACGCAGGCCAGGCGATACAAAGCTCGGATTTGGGATAAACTCATTCTGTGGCTCATATTTGCTCAGAAATGCTGATGGGGTAACTTTACCAGCGAGTCTGTCTCGCTGGGCTGATGTATCAGGTGACCACTGTCCACAAGCAGCCGCGCAAGCCAGCACAAACTCTCTCGCGTGCTGTGCCTCGCCGGCAGTTGTGTCTCCTGCACTTCTGCCTGACTCAGATCAGGTTTGTATGGCTGCTGGTCCAGTAGTGCAGGATTTGGGGGAAGAAGAAAGGACGAGGTGCTTTAATCTCACGATCAGCTCACCGGTCTGCCTCGCTCTCTGGGCAGCATTGCAATCCTCCTGTACCTGGCCCGGAAATTCAAGACTCCTGATCACTGGTACCCATCTGACCTGCAGAAAAGGGCTAGGGTTGATGAGTACCTGTCATGGCAGCACGTCAACATTCGCGGGAAGGGGAGCAAGCTGTTCTTAACCAAGGTAAGACCATTATATACCAAAAACTAAGTGCTAAGAGCTGTGAGCGCAATGGCCCAGGAAGAACCTCCCGTGTGCAGGGCCCTTCTAAGAAATGTACAAGCCAGGTGACAGATAGGAACAAAACTAAATCTGGAATTGACTTGGCTGCTCAGCCAGACCTAACTGAAGTGGCCCAAATACTTCATGCTGCAGCCACAGCTCTGTGCGTGCACTGAGATCCAGAGCAAACTCGTCCTGGGTGAGCAGCTAACGCCAGGCACAGCTCACTGCCTCCTGCCCAGCTTCGTGGAAAGAACGAACCTCCCACTGGAAAACAAAATGCAGTTGCTGCAGATGATGCAGCCTTCCCTTGAGAAAAGACTCATCGTGGCTGAGATTTCAGACTTTCTAGGGAGGAGACAAGGACGGGCAGGAATTAATGATTGACATTACAGTTAATGTGCCAAAGGAGATTAGCAATACCAGTTGTTCGCGTGCATGGTGGTGAGGGATCCTTAGAAGAAGGCAGTGGGAGGGTGTGGACTAAGTTTGAAGGGAAATATGTAAAAAGCAACTTGTTTCTTCTCCCTGCCAGGTGCTGCTGCCTCTCCTCACAGGCCAGCCACTTTCTCCAGAGAAACTGGAATGTGTTACCGAAGAGCTGAACGTTGTCCTGAAGCAGTTTGAGGAGAAGTTCTTGCAGGACAAGCCCTTCATCGCAGGCAGCGAGATCTCCCTGGCAGACCTTGTAGCACTGGTGGAGCTCATGCAGGTGGGCATCAAACCCAGCACGCAAGCTGGACACGCAAGCTGGGTTGAGGGCAGGCCAGGCCAAGGTGTGACTGCTGCACCACCACCTCCTTAATGGCAGATCTTTCTCCCTGCAGTTAACTCCTTAGTGGAGTTAAATCTTGTTCCTTTTTGATTTGGACCATTATTGAGTTTGCTAGGGAACATCTATTCTGAGACAGTTCTGTCTATAGAAGCATGGACAAAATTCCTTAGAAAAAAAGATAAATTGCAAACTAGGCAAAGAAAGTACAGATATTTGGAAGAGATGTGTTGGTGTGCACGGGCCTCTGTTCTGCATCAGGCAGTTCCTGGGTTAGCCATGGCAGTGCTTTTTCGCTGCATNTATAGAAGCATGGACAAAATTCCTTAGAAAAAAAGATAAATTGCAAACTAGGCAAAGAAAGTACAGATATTTGGAAGAGATGTGTTGGTGTGCACGGGGCTCTGTTCCACATCAGGCAGTTCCTGATGCCGTCCCAGGGGACGGCAGCTGCTGAGGATGACAACACTTGCTTCCTGCTAGCTGAGAACCAGAGGTGAACTCCACCCAGCGTGACGGCTGGCTGCTGCCTTGAGCCAAAAGCATATTCGTGCTTCAGTCTGGTCCCATCACTGGCAAATGCGTTGTTTGACTCACGCCCGCGTTCTCTTGCTCTCTCTCTGCAGCCTGTAGGTGCTGGCTACGACCTCTTTGAGGAGAGGCCGAAGTTAGCAGAGTGGCGCAGGCGGGTGGAAGAAGCGGTGGGGAAGCAGCTCTTCCAGGAAGCCCATGAAGGGATTTTGAACACCAAGAACTTGACCGCTGATAAGATTGCACCTGAACTGCTGGAGCATTTCAAGCACCAGCTCCTAAAGCAGGCCAGCCAGAATTAGGGGGTTGTACTCTAAGTAAAATGGATTATTTTGTGCAGGCTTTTTGTATTATTTCAGCATTTCTTCTAAAAATCACACTGAAACACCATTCCACAAAGTGCACTTCAAGCGCAGCCTTTCCGCAATTTATAAGGGAAGAAAACTACATCTTAAACAGACTGCAGCGAGCTGCTTTCCCCTCTTGTCCACTACAGGTATGTGAGCTGTAGCCCTATAGGCTTTTCTGTCTCGCTTCAACACCACTGGATCTGCTTGAGGACAGAGGTGATTCGGTGGGAACTGGGGCCAGTCAGAAGGTCCCTTTCCATCCCTGTTTTGAGTTTTCCTAGGTCGCAGCACTATAGAAGGGGCAAAGGTTTCCTGAGGCAGAGCAGATCTGCCTGAAACATGGAAAAATCACTGAAAATGTCTTTCACTTTGCAACAAGCTCGGCTGGAAGACTTTTGCTCTTTACTAAAGAGACAGGTCAGGACCCAGCTCTTGGTGGGGACCCTGCCAGGGCTCTCTTAGGGCACCTGGCCACTAGAGGCTGCTGCGTCACCTGTGGGAGCAAAGGGACACAGTGCCTAGGAGCAGAGAGGCTGTGCAGGTAGCCAAGCGAGGCTTCCAGCTTCTGGGAGGGACAGGGTTAGTCCCATGAATAGAGATCCTCAACCTCATGCCATACTTTACAAAGAACAGCCTGCACAGCTAAGAAAAGCTGCTTTTCTAGGTGAAGCTGCTGCCAACCGCATGGTCTCCTTCTGCAAACCGTATCAGTGCTCTCATCCTTTCCCCAGAGCAGCTTTGTCAGCTCGATGGAAGCCGTTCGAGCCAGGCTGTCTCCAGTGACCCGTGCTGCCATGGCTGGGCCAGCATTGGTGGCGGAGGGAGCTGTGCCGGCCAGCCCCGGGGCGAGCGGCGCGCACGGCATATGAGCTGAGTAACGCCTCAACTACAGTTAATGTTCCACTACTCTTCTGTCACATCAGATTCTCCAGTAAAGTTAATGGTTACACTTGCCACGTGTTGTAGCTCTGTTTGGATTTGTAATCAGGATTTGGAAGGAAGCGGCCACTGATTCATCCTCCACATCTGCGCAGCATCCTTCACAACCTCTCCTCTGGGTCCCTCTGTACCCCTCCTGCCTTCCTGTCCCCTCCTGTCCCTGTGACCTTCCATTTCCAGGGGTGAGCCATGAGGAGGGTTCCAGTTTGCTCTGGTTGTATGTGGAAGTCCGTTTGTGCTGGCTCCTTACACCATCCACAGAGATGGCTGCATGGTACGCTGGGTGTGAGATGTCAGTCATCTTAATGCAAGTCAAGTTATTGCAGTGCTTGGAAAAGGTCAAAGGAGGTGCTGCTCAAACCAGTCTCGCACATCCTTTCAGCTGGACCTACTGGTTTTGGGGAGTGAGCCAGCTGACTCTTCTGTGTTTGTTTCCTGAGTAAACCTGCCCTTTTCGTTCAAAGGGGCACCATGAACCACAGCTTGCAACGCACGTCCCTCTGGGCTGAGCTAAAGCAGCCAAGCAGGCTGGTCTCTTACTTTCCGCTCTTCCAACCTGCAGGAAATCCTAAATGTCAGCACTGAAAAAGCAGATTTGCCCTAAAACTCTTTCAGTTTCAGTGCTGACACAGGCAGGGATATTTGTCTTCTTACCCAATTTTTTTATTGCTAAGTTTGTTGAGGACAGTCTCTTGCGCTCCAGCCAGCAAAGCTGGTGACAGCAGCTTTCTTCTCGCCCTGAGAGTGCTTGCACGGTTGGTGCCTGAGCAGCAGGCTCTGTAGGCGCTGCACTGCTGCCCTGCTGTAGCAGCTTGCCTGCAGCGCTCAGCCTAAAGAAAATGGCCTGTTTACGCTGTACTGCCAACCACTTCCTTCCCTGTGTAACCTGCAGCTTACCACAGCCACCAGCTGGGCTTCCGCCCACCGCTGGAATAGAACAGGTCCTTCTTTGCCACCTCACCGTAGCTGCCCAACCTCGCTGCACGCTCTCCTGTTAGCACGTTTGTACTTTGCCTAACTTCCAGATTCCTGACCTCCAACTTCTCCCTTTTTTGTAGAGAGCGAACCTCCTCCTACAAGCACAATAAATTCCTCACGCAACTTCTGTTCAAGTAGAAGCAGAGCAGAGAAACTATCAAAACCAAGAGCCTAATCTATAGAGTGCTAATCTTGACAGACCTCAAGCTGGGTTTGGTAGCAGAGCCCTTCTTGATACACATCTCCCTGCAGAATCTCAGGGCAGGGCTGCTGTGCGTGCAAAACCATTGGGTGAGCCAAAGCAAATAAAGCGTCTTTTTTTTTTTGCTTATTTATGATACTTGCAGCACAAGAGCTCCTTGTAAGACAGTCTTGAGCCAATTTTCTGCTTGTTTAAATAAGGCACGAGTTCCTTAAACGTCACCCATTGTGTGCTCCTGCAAGGATGGCTGCCTTCAGAAACAAGTCAGAACTATGTTCGCAGCTCGTTGTCTGGTGCTCCTTCGCTGCCGGTGTCACAGAGGATAAACACACAGATCAGCTACCGCCTCGCTCCAGCACAGTCGTGGTGACAGGAGGACACTTTAAGTCATTTTCCCCATAGTCTTCTCTGCTCTAAGCCCATCTGAACTGTAGGTTCACTCTCCCACTGAAGCTGTGGGTGCAGTGACCAGTGGCATTTTGGGCCCTTCTATGCATGCAGGACAAAGCGCCTCCCCAGAGTAACTCCCGGGATGGCAATAGTGTTGTACAACAGATAAATCTGCCTTGCTTGTTTTTTCGCTCTAAATCGTGGAGATAAGGCATCTCGTCCTTGTACTTTGCTTTTTGCTGTCCCTCCACCTCCCCCATTTTGTTCATTTGTGTCATTTGATCTTGGCTGGTTCCAGCTCCTAGACTGAAAGCCCCAAGAGCTGCCTGCCAAAACCCAACAGGTTGTGCAAGAGTTTTGCCCGACTCGGTGCAAGGTCTGTTCAGCGTCCACTCCCCTTCACCTGAATATGGAGAGGGGTTACACCTCCAGTGACAGTTTAATGTGCTGTTCTGATTCAATTGCCTCAATTTTTGCCAGGGGCTATTTGGAAATAGGTGGGAGCCTGTGATTTCTACAGTAAAATGAAGCTGGGATACACAAAATGGGAGGAATGTTTAAAAAACAGATACACATGCTGAGACCTTTTCTAAACGATTAAGAAATAAACTGCAAAACTTAACTGCATTTTTTCTGTGTTGCTCCTGTTTCCAAAAAGCTGATAGACAAAGTACAGGGAGGACAAACAGCCTTTGAAGTGATGGAGCCAAATGAAAATACAGTGCTAGAAGCACTAGCCTAGAGCCAGGAATAATACAATCAAATGCCATATAACACGATCAGATAAAAATATCTCTTTGGTTGTGTGGGCTGTACAGTGCAGGCAGAAAATTGGAGAAAAACTAAAGGAAGGAACATTTCCAGGAGGTACATGAAAAGATCTTTGAAGTCCAGGTAGGACTAATGGATCAATTGAACCACAAATAAAGGAGCAAAGCGAACCCACACTGCTAACCTTGCTACCCACTGCTGAGATCGATGAACAATTCTCGGTGATATCTCAGAGTAGGGACATGCAACCATTTTGGAGCACAAAGACTTCTCCAACTATTACTGTGCAGAGCCACATTCACGCTCCTTTTCCCCCCTCCCTTAGCATTTAAGATTCCTTTGCACTAAAGTAGTTTGACATGAACTCAAGCACCTGCCACAATACTCTACGAGCCTTCATCTCTGGTGTGTTGGTGCAGCGTGCAGGTGCTCTAGAGGGTAAACCATACTGCTGCAGCGTATGTGTACACAGCCTCTTCCCCTGTTCTGGCCAAGAAGCTGAAAAAAACTTATTGTGCAGTTCTAAATCTGAACAATGATTCTGAAAATAGGTGCGTGGTGCAGCAAACTCAATACTTCATGTTGAGATGCAGTTTGTTCACCAGACTCTGGCAGACTGACCAGCCTAACGATAATCCCCATTCCTAAGGAGTTCTCAGAGCTGAAGTCTTGGCAAAGTGGTATAAAAAGAAGCACCTGAAAGTGTTCCAGTTTGTAATTTATCCAGTCAACTAGCTCCCAGCTTGGTACCCAAACCTCTTCACCACCCTTTGTCACAATCCTTTCACGAGTAAAAGAGCAACTGATCCTCCAGTTCCCTCTCCCTGAGGTTCCTGTGTCTCTTTCCAAGGATCTGTGCATGACGTACAAGCTCTCTGGCACAGCACTGATAAAAAGGTGTCAGCTGAGCCGAGGTGGGTTTGACTGGGGGTGACTTTGCTCTGAGTGACTCAGCCGCTCTATCTTCCAGAGTCCCAGAAGTCCCTGTGCTCAGCCATGTCACCTTCCCCGAATCACACAGCTGTGAAACGCTGCAGGCTCCGTGCAAGGGCTTGAATGTAGTCTGGGCTTCTTTAGTTCTCTTCTGCGTGTGTGGAAATCTGAAACGACAAATAGCAGGGAGACAGGAAAGTCATTTGACTGCGAGTATGCAGAGGTAATGCACACAGAGAAGCCCTCCACGCTTCACTGAGGCTCAGGGCGTCACCTCGCAGCGCTGGGCAGACTACGTGACCAAAGCGGTACCTTCTGAACTGAAAACCATACTGAGATCCAGCGGTGCAAGATCAGCGCTGGCTTAAGAGATGTCACACAAGGGCTCCGTTTGCGGTGTGACGCATCCTTGCAGGGACACGTTACAAAAACAAGCGTTTACCTTGTGAGAGCCGCAGTGGGATGCTGTGGGAGAGCCGGCTCCGGAGCCCCTGTGGCATCAGCCAAGGCTGTGGATGGGAATGACAGCTCCTGCTCCTTCAGCCTAGTACCAACCTCTCCTTTGAGGCTGGTAATTTACCATTACTCGTAAATTACCATTACTCGTAAATTACCTTCTGCTCCTGAAGCAGGCCTACAGGCACAGTGCCACCGTGGCCAGGCCTGCCGCGCCCTTGTGCGATGGGAACCCTCTCTGTGTGTCCGTCCCCCCCGCCCCCCCCGGGCTCCTGCCGCTGCGGGGAAGGCCCTGTCGGGGTCCTCCGGCATCTCCCCCTCCTCGCCCCGCAGGAGCCTGTAGCCCCGAGGCGCAGCCCCCGCCCGCCCCTCGCTCCAGGGGAGGCCGGAGCCCCGCGCAGCCGCCGCCGCCGCCGCCCCTCAGCGCCGCCGCCCGGGGGAGGGCACCTCCCGCCCGCCCACGGCTCGGCCCCCGCCTGCCCGTGCGGGGCGGCTCCGGGCGGCCGGCGACAGAGCCGCGGCAGCCTCCCCCGCGGGCCGGGCCGGGCCGGGGCGGGCGGCGGCGGCAGGATGGGGCTGGAGCTGTACCTGGACCTGCTCTCGCAGCCCTGCCGCTCCATCTACATCTTCGCCCGGAGCAACAACATCCCCTTCGAGTTCAAGCACGTGGAGCTCTTCAAAGGTGGGACGGGCACGGCCGCCCGCCCGCCGCCGCTCGGCTGCCCCGGAGAGGGGGGCGGCGGGCGGCGGGCGGCGGGGCCGGGGCGGGCCGCAGCCCGCCGGGGGCCGCGGTCTCAGCGCCCCTCTCTTGGCTCTTGGCAGACTCGGTGCTGGGGAAGAAGCCGGCGGCGGGGAGCGGCGCGGAGCAGCCCCGCGCAGGTGAGGGGCGGTGAGGGGAGGGTCACCCCCCCGCCCCGCGCGTCCGTCCTGTCAGGCCGGGCCCGTTCCCGTGGATGGCGGCGGCCCCGCGGGCGGGGAGGGGCGCGGGGCGCCGGCAGCACCCGGCGCCGTGAGGCGACCCCCGGGCGGGGGCCCGGGGCGGGCTGAGCCCCCGAGCGGTGGCCGGGCCCCGCGGGGCGGAGGGTCCCGTCGCTCCGGTCCCGGATGGCGCAGCCCGAGGCGGGGGTGGTGGGTGGGTGGGTGGGTGGGTGGGTGAGGAGTGTTGCTGTCGTGGCCCCAAGAGGAGCCCCATGGCCGCCTCCGTGGGGGAGCAGGAGCCCGGCCGCGGGCTCGCTGAGCGGCATCCCACCGCCCCCCGTCCGGGGCTGCTGCTCCTCTGGGAACTGGCGACCAACTGGGGCGGGTGGGGACCGTTCCCATCGCCACCTTCAGTTCGGCCCGTCCCGGCTTAGAGGAGGTGGCAGCTCGGTGGAGGGTCCTCTCCCTGCTGAGGCAGCGCCAGTCCATGTTTGGGGACGCTCGGCCTCAGCCGGAGGAGGAAACGCTTGAACTTGGAAGACAGCAAAGCGCCGGGGCTGGCGGAGGCGGGAGATCACCCGTTTATGAGAGGGATGCAGAGGTGCGGAGCCCAGAGGAGGCGTATCCGTGGTCTCAACCCAGTGGCCTCTCAAGACAGGGTCCCATCCTGCCTGGGGAGGGTGAAGCCCACCCAGACTTGCACTCCGGAGCCGAGTCCGCTCCCGGCCCCTGGAAGCTCTGCGTGTCCCGTTGGGAGGGACGGAGCTGCTCCTCGGGCAACCTGAGCGATTTTAAATACGTGCTCCACCGAGGGGCCTGAATACAATGGTTTGACCGTGCAGCTCTTATTCCCAGGGCGGTCTCGTAGCTGTGCTGCATCTATTTTTGTGGATCCCCAAGGAATGTTCCTCCAGCCATTTCTAGCAAATTAGTCACAGTGACAGCCGAGGAGCGCTCTGGGAACAGTGTACTTAGCAGAAACACTCAGCTGTTCAGTCTTGTCCAACTGTGTAAGATGACTATTGCCCGGTTACATATTGCATTTTCCTAGTAAATTGTTACTTTTTTGCCTAAGGCAAAATACAGTACTTGGAAATCCTTGGCTGCAGAGATAATTAGGCAGGGATGTGATTGGCAAATAGACTGATGGGGTTTTTTTTCCTTTCTACTTCCATAAAATCTTGTCCACTGCTCTTTTTACCCACCAGTAAATCTCCTTCCCTGCACTATGACTTATGCTTAAGAATTCTTCCTGTGTGCAGCCTGCCCTGCTTTTTGACAGCGTATACTCTGCTTATTAAAGTTATTCCTCAAAGGCCAGCAATACACACGGTGCGGGTGTGTGTATATATATCCTTGGAGGACATCAAGGACTAATTGCACCAGATGCAACTGATGTTAAACAGCACCATAAGTCAAGTCAACAGCACAGGAATGATAAAGACGGGCCACCTAATACTGCTAAACATAAAGGGCAGCTCTGCTTGCTGGAAGAGAGCCACAAGCTTAAACCAGCGCTAAACAGCAAATACAAATATTGGTCTCTATTTCAATACAATGAACAATTGGTCCTAATGAAGCAACCTGGAGTTAGTGGTCACGCCAAGGCTTTTACCAGTTTGCAGGTGGGTGGCAGAGTCTTGGCACAGGTCTTTTTTGTCTGTACACAAATGCCCTGTAGGAGCCAAAGCAAATAAGGTGCCGTCTTTGGGCTGCAGTGCAGGCTGTGTAACAGACACTGACCTACTGTCCAACCTGTTGTAATGACATGTTAGTCCCATCAGGGGACTAATATGTTCAGTATTCCTGCTAGGACTGCTGCACGGTGAAAGCAGGCTGAAATCTGATTCAGGCTGCCCTCACCCCCTGCTTACTTCTCATATCCTTGTTGCTCAGTTGCCCGCTACCTTGGATAAAAAACACAGACAGCGGAACAACCAGCCAGCTAGGTGTGAGAATTGCCTGCTCATTAGTTATAAGTGTTACTGACTTGCAGCTTTCTGCTGCATTTTTCCAAAGACCACCTGAACTCTATAGATCTCACCAGAGCTGGGGGAGTGATGACCGCTGGCCTTTGCAGCCGTTCTAAAAGCACAGGACCAAGCACCTTCCCAGAGCAACTCATTGCATGACAGTAGATTTACACAAATTTGCCTCGCTGTTTTTATGATATAAATCATGGGCATAAGGCACCTTGTACTTGTACTTTGCCTGCTGGCTTGATTTTCAGGGATTTTTTTTGAAGTTTCTCAGTTACTAGGCTTAAGAAGCCCTTGCTTCCTACCTCTCCTGACAATGCTGCCTGGTTCTGCTGTGCACATGGACCCTCTTACCCAGCTAAGCTGGAGGCCACCATCACCGCAGGCAGCCAGAGACGTTTCCCAGTGAGATGGGAGACGTGGGTTTGAATCCCCTCAGACAGCAGGTGGATGTGAACCTTAGTCTCTGATGAAGCTACTTACACTGGAATTTAAAAAAACACTTCCCAAAGAAGAAATAAGGTAGAGACTAGTCAGCTAGAAAAGACAACAGGGCGGTAATGTTTGCTCTGATTGATTTGTCTTGTGTGGAATCAATATTGGGAAAGTAGTCTGTAATGTGTAATGCAGCAACCTTCCCTTCTCCCACCCCTTCCCAAAGCCAACTGCAAATAAACTTGACAGTCCAAAGGCTGGGTTTATTTCTTGGAGACTATTTCCTGCTGCACATTTGTCCAGTAAAGCGGACACTGCCACTCCCCCCTGACTGGGGGCAAGTAATTCTTGGGGATGTAGGCCGCTGTCTGTTAGGCAATGGTCCTTATTTTTTCGTGGCGAAGG
This sequence comes from Himantopus leucocephalus, assembly GCA_003993805.1. NCBI lineage: Eukaryota > Metazoa > Chordata > Aves > Charadriiformes > Recurvirostridae > Himantopus > Himantopus leucocephalus. The sequence continues at coordinate 10,544,134 of RSEF01000015.1, forward strand.
GATTTTTGTACAAGAGCTCCTGCTGGTCATACTGATTTGATCAGGATTTGCACCCTAAATGTCATGTCTCCTTCTAGAGAGCACTTAAACGGGCAAAGCAAACCAACTCCTCACACCTTTTCTTACGCAGGTGTTCCTGGACTTTTGTACAGTTCCCTGGCGTTTAACTGCTGACTGGCAAGTCCGGTGCCTGCAGCGGGAAACCGAAAGCCAGATTAGATAGTCAGCTGTTAATGCCTCCAGACTCCGAGGGACTGTGGAGTTTAAACTCTTAGGGGATAGTGTCTTCCTCCTACGTTTTCCTGACAGCGGTGGGTTCACGTGCAGAGTCGTGAGTACCACAGAGCTAGGAGTAATGCAGGGTAGAGGTGTTTGAGTTTCCCAGCCCCTAGCGAATGTCCGCTGTGGCAGAATGAATTATTTCGTGAGCCTGCTCTTGTATTGCTGGCACTCATGTTTTTCCCATCCCAGCAAAAACTCTGGAAACATCCTCAGCTGTGTGTCTGCCGAGGGATCAGCTCCGTTGACAGCATTTGCTTTCTTTGTAAATGCTCAATTCCCTCTGCTCTTCAGAGACAAATAAACAGGAAAAAGATTTTGCTCCATGTGTCTAAAAGCCAGCCGGGTTCTCTTTGATTAATTAGCAACTGCAGTGATCTCTGTGGGCACGACGCTTTTCAGTTGCTTTCCATCATGACTCCATCCTAACTAGTCAGCCACATTTACAAACTGCAGGAAAATGACTTTGTTTTGGTGTTGCCTGTGGGAACAGGAGCAGGAGTAGCAACCATCTGCCCTCCTTAGGATGCTCTGCGTGCAAACTCAACCTTTCCAGACCCTCCTTCCTTGGCAAATACTAAGTAGTTTTTAGCTGCTCAGTTGTCTTCATCCTAAGTTCTGTCTTTTCCCCGCCAGTCTCTAAAGCCATAGGACACACTGTTCTCAAGTCACTTAGCTGCTCCTGGTTATCTGCAGTAGTGTTTTGAATACTGGCACCTTCAGCATGGTATCTAAGTACCTCCTGTGGAGTGATTTTTCAGCAGGTTTTGGAAGTATTGCTGGTACCTGAGTCAAGCAACAGAATTCCTGTATAGAAACGTGAACTGCGCCATGCCGCGTGCCAGGCCTGAGCCGACCGCCCTCTGCAGATAGCTTTTACACCGACTCTTGAATTACATTACCTTTTAATTGTGAAATATGTCCATATAGCGAAAAACTAACACGGTTCACTGATTGTCCAGTTGGCTACAGGTATTTCATTTATCATTCGCTGGCAGGTACGCTTTTAACCTCTGACTTGTCTGTTCCTGTTCTTAGGGCCATCAAATAGTGAAGGGGCGGGCAAAGTCAGCCTCTTGAAGAAAGTACCAGCACTAAAGGACGGAGACTTCACCCTAGCAGAATGGTAAGAACTCAGTCCTTAGACTTCCTTGGGTACCAGTAATCCGTGCAGCATTTAGGAGATGTCATTCCCGCTGAACGATTAAGGGTCACAGAATTCATGAACACGTTGCTTATTTTTAATAGTATAACCTCATTTGCTCTGTTTGAATTGTCTTTCAGAATGTAAACAAATCAGCTGACTTAACTTCTTGATCTTACCCTGAATGCACTTACCTCAAACTGGGATTATAAACATTTCTGGGAAATGTTTAAAGCTTATAAAAATCCCTTTTACCCTAGGAAAAAATTCTGTTTATCTGAATTAGTCATAAAGGCCAAGTGAACACCTACAGAGGTAAAATTTAGGTTTTTACACTATAAGATTAGTATGGAGACTGGCTAATGGTGTCATAATACTGAAATAATCGAACTATAGTAGTATCAGCGTCGTAGGCGGGTCTGCATTTTCTTCTGTTTTGTCAGCACAGGATTTGCTGCAGCATCTCTTTTTGTAGTAACAGCCTACATATTGTTGCAGATGACTAAGATATTTTTTCCATCTGACTTCTCCTGCCAGTTCGTGAAAGTATAAACATCTGGACAAACACAAAAAGATTCTGTAGGCTCTCCTTGCTGGAACTTCCACTGGCTTCAGTGGAAGCTGCAGGCTAGAGACAGATCAGATGAAAAGGCAACATAACCCGTTAGTTTCATTTAGTACACAAGTGCATAAACATGCGCACATCTCAGAGACATTGGTCAGAACATTCGAGGAACAAGTGGGGTTAACATTGCTGGTAGATGATTATGGAGGTTTATCGTTTGTTTACCCTGGTACTGTCCAGCAGTACTCTGCACCATAGACCAGTGCTGTGATTTTCCAGCAAGTTAAAATTTTCATGGAAACTAAGGTGATTAAACGCCATCTCTGATGTCAACATGAATTAGAGGCCTATATCTGGTCCCTAGACTCCATTGGAAATCCTGGTCTGAATGCTTTTTAGTGGAAGCAGCAAGTTCAGGAGGGGCTCAGAGAGGGAGTTTAGGTGAAAGCATTCTGTATCATAACTCCCTGACCCCGTTCTTGTCTCTTGTTAATGTCTGAGCAGCACTGCCATTCTGCTGTATCTGAGTCGAAAGTACAACACTCCCGACCACTGGTACCCATCAGACATACAAAAACGGGCCCAGGTAGATGAATACCTGTCATGGCATCATACTAACATCCGGGCTAATGCTCCTAAGACCATGTGGATCAAGGTAAGGAGACTGAATATTAAAATGCAAGTAAAGTGATGTTGTCCTGGCAGAATATTGAGCATTTGAACAGCGGCGATTCAGGGAGAATTTGTCACGCTGAAATAACAAACCTAGGCTGTTCCTAGCTGAGAGGAGCTGTCAGAGAGGGAGCTGTTCCTAATTGCTCGACGTCAGGATCTGGCAAAAGCAGCTTGGGTCATTTTGGTTTTTTCCTTAAAGTAGGTCTGGTACAGAAGGTCTCAAAGCCCAACAGACTTCCATAGCCTGGATTTGTGAACGAATATATAAAACAGATTGGGTACTGCCTCCAAGGGCCTCCCCCTCACTGCACAGCTGTGCAGAGTGTGCACATAAGCAGAAGTTTTGCTTCTTTGGCGAGGGTGTGCTTTGTTGCTGGAAGCCGAAGGGCTTGCATTCTTCATACAACAAGTCCCTGCAGTCCCATCGGGGTGGAAATCCAGAAGGAGCCTTCTGCTTCCAACACACTTAGGTACTTCTCTGAAATGGGCTCAGGGATAGAGAGAATAGAGACACAGAGAGAACGGCAGAATTTCTTTATGCAGTGTGGTCCGGTCAATTTACATTTAGGCAAAATTAACAGAATCACCCTGAGGCAGAAAATCATTTAGTATCAGATGATTTTGCTGGATACCTATTTCCAGCCAACTCACCAAACAGTTAACGGAACTGTCCTTAGGGAGGCCCCGGTGCAAATATAGCCCTGCAAGTATAGCTGTGGTATGGAATTTCAGATGAAATCAGAGTTGCCAGTAAACAGGTAAGAACTTCACTCTTCCTGTGTGAAGTTTGCCCTTGTTTGTGCCTAACAAAGCATATCAGGACTCATTTAGCTTTTTGATTTATTGGCATTTGAATTTTTGGCTAGAGAGCACAGAGAAGCAATTCAATTATGAGTCAGCTTCATACAAGAAGCAGTTTCTTCCAGTCTCTGCGGGCTGCAATTGCAGTGCTCCAAGGGAAAGAAATCCAACTCCTTGCTGCTGCTGATTAGATAACCCAGATACAGAACAGGTCCTCAGAATAGTTGAAAATAGGGAAATGTGTAAAGCCACCACGTAACAGAAGGCATATGAGCTAGATGTGGGAAAAGACAGACACAGAAAAGGAAGAAGATGCTGTTTCAAGCGATTATACCCGGAGATCCCATCGTGCATAATTGGAACCACTTAGGAAGGGAACTGGCCATGAATTTTCTGATTAAATAGATTCCACATGTATTTGGCAAAAATCCTGGCTTGGATTAAGCAATCCCAACTTGAATAGTTGAATATACTAGCAGTAAGTAGAAATTCAGTCCACTCCCACCAATGGAAATTTGTATCTTTAGTTTTGCTTCTCTAAATAAACTATATTTCTTTAGCTGTGGCAGGTGGAGGCAGCATAGTTGTGAAATCCTGCAGGCTCTGACAGTGCGTGCACCTCTGTGAACGGTGACAAATCTTACAGAAAGGCAACTACCCCCTGTGCCAGCAAGTCCGTGGAGACAAGGACCACATTTATATGATTGCTCTGGAAAAATTTCTAGTGGTTTAAAGAATGATGCTTGGGAGGCCCCAGAAAGGCTGGTGCTTACCCACTCCCAGCCTCGCCGGCTGCTGTCAAGCAGAGGAAGCCGTTTCCTGCCTCTCCAGCCAGTGTTGACGCATTCCAATCCCTCCTACGCTCCCTGCCACAGCCACCACCGTGCCCTCCTTTCTATCACCCTGCCGGACAGGCAGCTGCCTGCCTGTCTGCCTGCCTCCAGCACCCAGTGACACAAGAGGGTGGATAGCAGGGGTGGCTGGTGGGCACGCCGCCTGCTGACCTGTCTTGGCAGGCTGTTGAAACGGAGGGCATAGCAGGGGTGACTGTGGCAGAGATTTGTCTTCCCTGGAGCTGTTGCCTGTTTCTCTTTTGTAACTCACCAAAGTGGAGTGGGAGGGCACAAGTGCCAGGCACGAAACGAGATGAATCCTTGATTTTGTTCTGCACGTTGCTGCCCACTAAGCTGGAGGTTACTGTCATGGCAGATCAGCCGCTTTGGACAGCTTGTGTGCTCTCTGTCCATGAACTACTTGGAACTGCAGCAGTCCATGAAGCTCTAGCATCATCCCCTCCTGAGGCTTTGCTGCAGGATCACTGACGATCATGAGTAGATCATGGGGTGTAACTTAAGTGACTACCACCAGATGCATGAGAAGATGGCCGACTGTACTCTTAAGTCCCTTCTCTCCTCAGGTGCTGATTCCCCTCTTCACAGGGCAGCCACTGCAATCCGAGAAGCTCCAGGAGGTTATGGAGGGGCTGTCCACTTCCCTGAAGCAATTTGAGGAGAGGTTTCTGCAGGACAAGGCTTTTATCATCGGGAGCGAGATCTCTCTGGCGGATCTCGTGGCCATTGTGGAGCTGATGCAAGTGAGTGCTGGAGTGTGGTAAGGAAGTCTCAGCACAAGGGAAGCCAGATGCTGCTGGGCAGGGAGGGGTGCAGCATGTGGTAACACTTCACTAGAAAGAGGGGTGAGGGCATATCTCAACAGAACTCGCCTAAGACAATGAGGAGAATATGGGAGTGGGTTCAGAAAGCCAGTTTAAAAAAAAAAGAGCTGGCTGCAACAGATCTCTTTTGTTTCTCTTCTCTAACAATATTTCTTCTCCTTCATCCTTTACCGTGACTTTATTCCTAACTTCCAGAGAAGGAGGTAATATATAAAAGTGAGAAGCAATAGCAGACAGGTCTGATGAAATAAGAAAATGATATAGGAATATTTTTCTCATACAAGAATATTCTTCTTCAGATGGTATTTGCCCATGCCATGTCTGGAAGATGCGAGACTGAATCTCAGACAGAGGCAATCAAACTTAAGTCTGTTACAAACTGGTTGTTCTCTGCCAGACCATCAGGGCCTGGATCCTGCAGCCCAGAAGTGATTCTTTCTCCCAGTTCTGTATCCCAGGGACTGAAAATAGCAGTTCTGCTTCTCTACAGCGTTGTGTTCCAGAGAGTGGCACAGGCAGAAAGTAGATGGGGGGTAGATTATGTCAACGAAGACATCAGTTCAATTAAACGCTTAGCATTTTGTGCTGTGGTTTTGCTATATAATATAGCACTCCGTACTGCGGACCGTGCAGTTATCCCTGGAGCTGTCAGCCCACCACGTCTTCAATGCTGTAGCTGAAATTCACTCGCATTAAGTGGTAGTCACCTCTGCTCATAACAGCTGTGTGGGCACTCAGGAATTGACTTGTAAATGCCCTTTAAAGTAGGCTAGCTTCTGTGTCCCCCAGACAGATACACCCGACCAGAGGAGATTTCCCTCCCTCCTGGTGCTCCTCTATAAGCTGTTCATTTTTTTTCCTCTCCCTGTACCTGCAGGTACACTTTTGGTGCCTGTTGTCTGGGTGAAGAAGTGACTGCCCAATGCCTCACTGTTGCTCTCTCCCCCTTTCTGCAGCCTGTTGGAGTCGGTTGCGACATCTTTGAAGACAGACCAAGGCTGATGGAGTGGCGCAGGCGGGTGGAGGATGCTGTGGGAAAAGAGCTTTTCTTCCAAGCCCATGAGATGGTCCTCAAAATCAAAGATCTGAGCAACGTTCAAATTGATCCACAGCTGAAAGAGCACCTGGCACCTATGTTGATGAAGATGTTGAAGTGAATTAACCTCTCTTACCATTTTTCCTGCCCTTTTTTTTTCTTTACTTCTTCTCTGACGTCCAGTTCTACACGTAACTGGAAAGAGCACTGTAATTATAACATGGAAATTGCAGAGTGTGTCCCCCCTGGCCCCTGCCAGGCCTTTCCTGTATCTTTGCGGGTGGAAGCTGGGGAAGGTTTAAGACTTGAAACATTAAATTTACACAAAAGGTGGAGGCCCTACAGGTCACTTAACACGTGCATCTGGGTTTTATTTCAGTGTCAGTCTCGGAGATGGTAGAGACACGAACGGTATTTCCTGACAAAGTTTGAGCCAGCCTGCAAACTGGGAATATTAGAGAACTGTATCGGATCAGTGTTGTTTTCATGTGTTTTTAACATTTGCAGCTCCTTCTCAAGTGGCAAGTGCTGCAAAGCGTGCCTGATCCTCACCTTCCCAGCACATGTCTGCACAGACGAGTAAAGCACAAAACTACAGGCGGTCATAAAAGTGAAAAAAGACATTGAATCTTTTTTTAAAGTTTCTTATCGCTGAAGCTTCGTGCTTGGCTGTCCATGTACATTCCACACTTCCTCTATGTGCCTTTAGATTCCTATGAGAAGTTTCTTCATATTCATCTACAACTGTGAATCTTCGTAATTCTTCAGTTTAATCACTACTCTTCATTTCTGAAAGCCTGGATTTCGTTGGTGCTCGGTCTGCCAGTACATGTGGCAGGGGCTGTTCTTGGAGATTCGTGCAGTAAAGACCAACCAACTTCAAAAAGCTGAGGGTGGCCACAGCCTTCGAATAACTGCCTACCTAACGTACTCTGTTGATATCATATAGGGAATACACCAAAAGAATGCATCCACAGTGATTTCTTGAAATATAACAGTGATCAAATTGTTTTATTTTCTGCAGTAATACTGTAATAGCAATCCACATTTCTCCTAGAAAATGCAGAGGGGGAATAAATCTGGACCTGCTCTTCTGAGACTGTTTTGGATGGAAGTTCGCCAAGTAAGTCACCCTGTGCAGCTGAAGTCATAAGAGAGATTTTGTGGCATTGAGCAACATATGCATCACAATAAAAGGGCAGAGAGTTGTTTTGGAGCTTTTGGGCTCTTTTTCTTGGCTGTGTTTATTTCTGGTTAGCTGTAGCTCAAATACAAAACCCTTTTGTAACTACAGCACAATTTATGAGGTAAAACTGAGAGAATCCAACCATTTCTAGTTCCTTCAATTGAAAACAGCAAATTGTAAAGGATGCAGAAACTGGTGGAATATATATCTCTGCATATTTCCGTTCATAAGTAGTCATTGCCCTTGAACCTTGCCCTGAAATCCTTTCCCAAGAACACTTCCTGTAAGGAATAAGACAAAATGAGTAAATAATTCAGTAATGCCTTCTCTCGCTGATCAAGTAGCTTCTGCTCTTTCCAGTACTACCATGTCTTGGCTAGTGACGTTTCTGCCGGTAAGTTCTATGAAACCTGATGTGTTCTGGTGGGGTTTTTCACTAAGGTTTCAGTCCTAGATACTACTGATTTCCTCCAGAGCCTAGGGAGATTTTTAAATTCCCTGTCTGGAAAGAGATTTCCATTGTATACTTCAGGAAATTTGGTTTTGTGATCGTGTTATCTGTAAAGACAAGAGACCTGACTGAAGGCCCTCTCTTTTCAGGAACCAAAGATATTAGAAACAGACACGTGTTTATTCCCACCCTTTCTTTCTCTTTTTGCCAAACAGTAAATGAATAATATGTTTTTATTGATGCTTTATTCACTAAATATTGTCTACAACTGAGTTAAATTTTAAATGGGAAGTGGTTGATTTTTTTTATAATTTTGAGAGTGGAATTGCTAAGTGGATGATGACACGGGGAAATGTCTGCAGGAGGGAAAAAAACTACCATGATTTTCCGAAGGCTGAGCATGTTTGAGAGTACTTGCTGCTGTGCCGTCCTCTCTTGGTTGTATGTTCATCCCCCTACAAGTGTTTTAATCGCCCGCTCCAAGACAGAAACAATAGAACAAATGTCTTTAGTTTAAAAACTGTGGGAGGCCGTGAACAATCTGCCATTCACATGGCGAACCATCAAGAGCGAAGAACAACGCGTATCATTAAAGATGTTTGTGACAGCCCCATGTCCTGTTGTAATTGCGGACATCTGATACTTGAATCTTTTCCTTTTGGAGGTTTCTTGTCAGGTGAGGGGTTTTTTGCCTTGGAATTAGAAGAGATTTTTAGTATTTGAAGGAATGGGAGAGAAATAGAAAAATGGATCCTAAATGGCATCTTACTTGGAGGCAATGACTCCCAGCAATTGGGCAGTGGGGGACTTGCACCCGGGGTTTGCAAGGTGGCTGAATACCCCCACGGCCTTCGTTTCAGTGACAAACCTGGGATAATCTCTTCTATTTACAGGATTGTATCTTTCTGTAAATTTATCCTGGAATCTTAACAGTTTTCCTGGGTTATTTCTTCTGCTGCTTTCCCGGATTTGAAGGGACCGTCTGTATTACTGCTTACCACCGCAAGCAGCCACCCCTGCCAGGCTGCCGTGCCCCGTCCCCTCTCCGGTTGGGTCTCTCTTCACAATCTCCTAGAAATCTGCTTCCAGCCTTATTGCTGGCTGGTTTATACACACTGCTCCTTGTGCCAGTATTGTCTTCATTAGTAGCAGTGAGGGCCAAGCAATTACCCCAGCAAAAAAATGAGCAATTCCATCAGTTTTCATTAGGATTGTCTAGGACCATAGAAAACCCAAAAGTCACATTATACAGCGCCAATTTTCACAACAGTGCTGTGCCTTAAACAAGATGACCTTTTAATCTAGAGGGTTCATCGCCTTTGGCTGTAAATGAGCACATGTAGCGCTCACTGGACAGTAGCTCAGTTTCTGGGAAACCTCTGATCTCTAGATTAGACACCTCTGATCTCTAGATTAGACTGTCCCTGCGAGCCAGCCTGCCGCGGTCACTTTTATCAACTTTGGAGCTCAAAGTCCTGATTGCAGAAGCTAGTTTGGAAATTATATATATTGAATAAACCAATAAACCTCTCTGCATGCCTTTTAATCTCTCGTAGTGCTGGTTGTTCTGAGAGATCACTGTTCTTCCATTCTTAACTCTCCCCGCACAGTCGGGCGTGGAGATGTGGTGACCACAGATGTCTCCCCGCCAGCAGTGAGGAGTGTTGTGACAAAACTCTTCTTACCCTTCCGTGGGGGAGATGGGATATTTTTGCTCTCACCGTGTCTGATACACATCCCAGCAACGCACAGGGCTCGAAGCCAAAGGCCCGACAGCCCGCTGATGCAATTGGGGTAAAACAGGGAAAAGCCAAAGCCCTGCCTGGGGCTGGCAGGGGCCGAGGGGCGGCGGGAAGGCCCAGCTGCCCTGGGCGCTGCCGTCCCGGGAGCTGCGGGGACGGCGCAAGGCCGCAGGCGCTGCCTCCCGCCGCCGGGCGGCTCCGGGGGCGGGGGCGGGGGCGGTGCGGGGCCGCGCTGCACCGGGCCGGGGAGCCATGCCGTTCCTGGAGCTGGAGACCAACCTGCCGGCGGGGCGGCTGCCGCCGGGGCTGGCCCAGGAGCTGTGCGCCGCCGCCGCCGACATCTTGGGCAAACCGGCGGAGGTAAGCCGGGGGCGGGGGGGGAGCGGGGGGCGGCGGGGCCGGGGCGGCGGTGACTGACGGTGCCTGTGCCGGCAGCGGGTGAACGTGACGGTGCGGAGCGGGCTGCCCATGGTGGTGTCGGGCTCGGCCGAGCCCTGCGCCCAGCTGCTCGTCTCCTCCATCGGCGTGGTGGGCTCGGCGGAGCAGAACCAGCGGCACAGCGCCCGCTTCTTCGACTTCCTGACGGCGCAGCTGGGCCTCGGCACCGAGCGGTGAGTGCGGGACCGGCCCGGGGGATCCGCCGCGGCACCGAGGGGGAGTGCGGGACCGGCCCGGGGGGCTCCGCCGCGGCACCGAGCGGCAAAGACTTCGTGCCTGCCTGCGCCTGGGGCAGGGAGAGGGAGAGCGCCGCTTCTGTCAGGTTTATGTGGTGTGTGACTATATGAAACACAGCAGAAGTACAGGGAGATGTTCAAAGTGATGACGATGATGTAGGTTTGCAGGTCCTCCATGAGGTTCAGGTCTAATAAAGATGCAAGACTAGATTGCAAACATTAAGTGCTCTCGGACGCTGAATCCCAGACGCGCAGTTAGGTCCAGGTAACACCGTGGACTGGTTTGCACTCGTTGAACAGTCTGAGAAGTACTGTTCTCTAAAGATGAGTGGTTCCAGTTGGTGTAATTGGTGGAAAACCCAGTGGGAAGTGGTAGAGCATCGCAGTCTGGTCACTGTGCCAAATGTTGGAACAAGGCTGTCCCGGGAGGTAAGCCATGTCCCTCTCTGCCCCTCTTCCCCGTCTCCCCAAGGAGAGTCATAGCATTTCCCTGCCTCTTGGGTGCTGTCAGGGTAAATACCCGACAAGATTATAAGCTGCTTGGGTCCTTCGGAAACGGCCAAGTATCACGAGATAAACAGTGTTGAAATTCAGTCTGCTTTTCAGTTTGTGTGGCTGAAGTCTGGCACCTGTTTGTACCCTGCCCAGACACAGCTTATCTTTGCTTCTGTCAAATTAATACCGCAGAGTGTGAGCCAGCAAGAGCTTAGTGCAGATTTTCTACCTTGTTGCAAACTGGGCAGGGATAATATTTAATCGTAAAATAATAATGTTTCCTGTCCACTGCATGTTTGCTTTTATACCCAAAAAGGATTGTCATCCGCTTTTACCCACTGGAGCCCTGGCAGATCGGCAAGAACAGAACAGTCATGACGTTCCTGTGATTCCCTCGAGCAGCCAGTTGGAACAAAGCAATGATGAAGACAACCCAGAGATGACCAGCTCCATCTACTTCTTTCCTCTTATGATCAAATCTGTGTAGCCCTGCACCTTCACTTGCATGATTCACTTTTGTCTTTGCATCCCGTGCACACAAAGCCCAAGAGTGGGGCAATCAGCTGTACTGATTCTACTAAAATAGTTCAAGGTCTTTGTCTCCAGCCTATCTCATAGCCCAAAGGCTCTCCCGGAGCCTGTGGCTGAGCCATTGCAGTCTGGTGATGGCCATATGTGGGCCTAGAAAAAGCTCTCTTGTAGCAGCAGAAAGTTTAATTCCAGAACATGTTTGGCTTGTATAAGGACCAGAGAGGTTCCTGAGTTCATCCAGATTTCCTCATACTTTGCACGGCAGAAATATCATTCTTTCTGTTTCTCTGTGGCAGCAGAAGGGTCCCAGGCTGACTAAGAACACCTGGGAGTCAAATTCTTCTCTTTTCAAGCTCCCTGAAAGCCCTTTCTGAAAAGACAGGTGATTATTGGGAGGGGAGTTTATGGTTTTATATCATTGTTTATTTAAAGGTCATGTCAGATCTTGTGCTCTGCTCTACCATTGCTACCCTCGGTGGCTGCTCCTGCAAAGTGTTACTAGTCCACAAGATCTTCCCAGCTGAACGTTTGTGTGCTGATGGCAGCGTGTAGAGGAGGAAGTCACTTGTGAAGAATTGCACTGTGCCACAGGAAAACATTTTGAAGGTTCTGCTACTGCCAGCTTTAATTCCTGTCATTTTGTTCAAAATACTTTTCCTCACCCCGCTGTTTCAGGGAGTTTTGGGGTGATACGGCAGCTCGCTGTGTGCTGTGGATGGTGTTTTCAGCTCACTGTCCCAGCAGGGAAGTCTTTTGTTTTTTCAGGCCCCATATGCTCCCTCATTTTATAACTGGAATATACATGGCATTTTATTAAAACAGAAGCACAGTACTTGTCATGTATAATGTTGTCTCTGCCTTCCACTGATAATGAAAACATTTATCAGTTTCTTTTCCACTTTGTGACTCGGTCAGGTCGCAGAGGGAGCTCAGAGGATCTGTGAGCACGCCCTTGGGACATGGAGGTCCATGGGAGGCAAGGCTGAAGGGTGCTTCTGCACTCCTTTGTCATTCTGATTGGAGTTTTATTGGTTTATGACTTGAGGTCTCAAGATAGTTGAAAATATTCCTTCTAATTACCATTTGAAGTTGGTTGTTCCCTATGCATAATAAACATCATCTATGTTTGCAAAATCTGTCAGGACTATGATACCAAACACAAATTTGTGTATCAGGCTAGGGAGGCTACACATTATATGGTTAATAAAATGGATCAAAACCTCTGTCCTGGTTTCAGTTTATTGGCTTACAACGTTGGAGTTTTTTAGCTCTCAGTGCTTGGAGACAGGTATCATGGCTGCTCGGGTCCCTGCGCTTTCTCAGGAGGTCTCTTCACCTAGAAGTTTTTGAAACTTGAGTAACGAACAGGTGAACGGAGTCTGAGA
>RSEF01000015.1:10556872-10569522 GCA_003993805.1 Himantopus leucocephalus
CTCTGTGTGGGGAGCGACTTTCCCAGCATTGCAGAGCTGAGCAGGAAGAGATAAGGAAGGAGATGGAGAGCTTGGAAAAGAGTATGCCATGCAAAGATGTTTGAATAACATGGGTTGTCAGTGTGACTTTCCCACCCATTTCCGTGTTGTGTCTGCTTTCTAGCGTTATCTGACAAAACATCCTAGAATAATGCAAAATCAGGGCGAAAATGCTGGGTCAGGGACCATCTTGAGAATTTTCTGGTTCATGGACTTTGAGGTTATTTTTTGTAAGAGCAGTTAAAACATTAATCAAAGGATCATTTGATTATGAATTGTTTGTGCCTTGGTCTGAGCCAATTGATACTTTTTTGGTGCTGGTGTCTGTCAGCACAGAATAAGAGTCTGAGAGTCCTACGAGCTTGCGGCTGTTTGTTTTCCTTCATAAACTGCGGGTGCTGAATATCCGTTTTACGTCCACGTTGATCTGAAGAGATGGCCTGTTTTTACTCCACTGGGCTAATGTTAGAGTAGGTTTGCGCAGTGTGTTAGGGCTCGAGAAATATAACCTGCGAAGGGGCTATGCAGGCCCCTGAAACCCACCCTAGAGCACGCACACAGAAACCAACAGAAGTGGGAAACATTTTCTCACACCTCTGTTGCTTATGTTGGAGGAAATCAGATACACCACCCTTATCTAGGGCTCAGCAATAATGATACAGAATCCCCTTCCCTTGAATGCTATGTGCAGATTGTCCCTCTTCCATGGGATGGAGACTGTTCAATGTCTGGATTTAGTATCTCTCAGCTACGGTAGATGTCTTTACCATTGTACTGATTCTCTTAACTTCCCAGGATTAACCTCCTAAGGTTAATTAGTATTTCTGCTCCCAGAAATGGCTTCTGTTGTTTGAGAACTCTGTATAGGCTATTTGCAAATTCGATGGTAATGACCTGATTTTGAACACTGTGTAACCATTTCCTAGCTTCAAACCTTTGAACTGTGGACAATCTTTCTGTCTATTGACAGAAGAGAGGAGCAGTGAGGCCCTGAGCAGGCTGAAGGGCAGTACTGACAGAAAAGCGTTACAGAATCACGATAGCTTTGGAAGTTACTCTCCAAGCACAACAGTGTGATGCTGCTGTTCATGGCAACCCTGTTCTTAGTTTGTCATGACGGGAAGACGGGCGTTACTTTCTCCCACAAATGGTACACTGGGGTTCATGCATTCGGGATGAAGAGGACTCTTCTTTATAGTGGTAAATGCTGATTCAGCGAAACGCTGGAGCACAGGCTTAACTTCATCACTGTGACGTGGCTTTAAACAGTGGGTCTATCCCACAGATGGAGCAAGGCCTGGGTGTGCTCTCCTCAGTCAGTGTCTCCTCACAGTCTGTCCTGACACAGTGCGGGCACCGGTAGGGCTCACATTGGGCTGCAGATGGCACACCTTTTCTTCAAGACTCGCTGCAATATGGTCACCTTATATTTAAATAAAATTATTCCCACCAGGAGCTGTCACTGTTTCTGTTTGGCTGGGGTCACTGCCTCACATCATCCTGCCGCCATCAGGCAGAGACGCCTCCTCCACCTCCCAGGGGCATAAAAGCACATTCCCCTCTCCCGCTAGCAAGTTTTAGGGAAAACCAGTAACTTTGGGATGATTTCCACACTCACTGCAAAGGGAACCCGCAATTTATTTAAGCCATTGCACGCCCCCTCCCAGGGACAGGCTTCAGCCCCTGTCAGTCCCTGTCAGCCCCAGCGCTCCCTGCGGCCCCGCCCGCCCCTCCTCGCCTCCTTGTCCCCAGCGTTCCCATTGGCTGTCTAAGGACCGGCTGCTGGGCCAATGAGCAACCTCTTTATTGGCGCGCGGGGCTCCGGGGGGTTCGGAGGGGGTTGCCGTGGAGACCGTCGGTGAGGCCGCCTCTCCGGGGAGCCGCCGCTCGCCTGAGGGAGCCGCTGCGGGAGCCCCGGGCGGCCGCTCCCTGCCCCGCCCCGCCGGCCGGGAGCAGCGCCGGCATCCCGGGGGCGGCCCTGCCAGGTGAGTGTCCCGTCCGCCCCGGCCCCGTGGAGGGGCCCGAGGGGCTGCCGGGGCTTCGGCTCTGCCCCTGCGCGGCCCGCCGGTGGGGGCTGCCAGAGCCCGGCCTGAGGCGGCGGGGCCTCGCCTGCTCCCCTCCGCGGACCCACGGGCAGAGGCGAGCGTGGGCTCCCTCCCTCCCCCGCCGCCTCCCGGCCCTTTGTGCCACCCTCCGGGGCGTGGAGCCTGCCAAGCGGCGTGAGGGGCGTCCCCGCTCCCCTCTGCGGAAAGTTACCGTGTTTCGGTAGAAACGGCTTTTGCTAAAATGTGGCGGAGGTAATCTTTGCAATGTTAAAAACAAAGACCCAAAACAAAACAAAAATCAAGTGGGTTTGTTTATTTTTTTTTTTTTTTTTTTTNCGGAGTGTAGCAACAACAACAAAAGCCAGGAAAGCCTAAGGCACTCCCTTTGTTTCTCATTTTGAAGTTGAGAATCACACAAGCTCTGCGAACAAGACCTGACGTTTTAAATTTTTACTTAAGTTGTAAGGGACTAACGTAAAAGGAGATAAGAGTATGAAGGCAAAAGGTTTTAAAGAGGCATTGTTGCCTTTTGAGGATGATCTTCACCTGTCATAGCTGCAGATTTATAGCTGAGACACTCTTGTAACTGAAAAAAATCAAACCGATTTGTAATAACCAGTGCCTGGTTTCAAAATAAGTGAAACAAAGCCCCCACCTGCCTGACACACCAGTATAAAAGCTGTGTGGAAGCAATATCCTTGTCCTTTTTTTCAAAAGCATTACACTGTTCTGTTTGGTTACGCTCTCTCAACTTGTGAACACCAGAGAGGAGAGCTGCTAAACATTTGTTACAAACTTTCTGTATAAATAAGAGGTAGAATTAAAATTATTTCCCCACCTTTTCTGTAGTTGCAGTTTCGCTGGCAGTCTAACCACGGAAGTAAACTCTTGACTGTAGTCTCTATCCTGTTGACTTTCTCTGCTGCCTTGAGCAAGATTATGTGGATTCAGTAAAAGACTTGGGCGTATTTCTGAATATAGGCATATTTGTAAGTGAACTTAAAACCACTAAATTTAAATATGTAATTGCTTTGGGATCATACAGTCTTATTTATTTAGATGTCATAAGCATCTGCACTTTCTGTCAAAACCTGGGGGGTTCAATATTTCTGAAAGAGATAACCATTAATCTCTGTGCGTATATTTTCTCCATATGCAAAGTAGACAAGGAATCCTTGTCTTGAAAGAGACTTGAGGCTTTATTAATGTTTATTTAGTGACTTAAAAATGTTTTATTGCTGTGCAGTTGTCAGTCTGATTTAGCTGCAAGCGAGGAAAGTAAGTGGTGCATGGATAAGCAAAATATCATTGCTGAATGAATGAAATTCCTGTCAAAGCATTATTTTCTCTGTGTGCAGAACTAATCATGATGATGTATGAGTTAATTCAGCTTATAGTTCAAAACTCCCACTGCTTCCTGCTGTGGTTAATTCTGGACTTACTCGTCTATTAACGTGGTCTCCAATATTAAAGGCTGTTTTTAGCCTGTCTTGCATGTGTCATCTTGTTTGAGTTGATGGGAAGGTTTTGTCACGTAGCAGTGAAGCTTTTCTAAAAAACCAGCACTGAACTCCTTCATATTTTTTGCCTAACTAACATAATGTTTCAGGCAGTTAATAGAATATAAATTATGGGTTTAGTTGTGAGGAAAAATGACTTACAGATTATAAATATGTGTTTTCCTCTTTAAACTTTTTATTAGTGGTAAAAAGACTGGAAATATTAGTATCCTTCCTTCAGAATGAAGAAATACCAGTTAGTAAAAGTTCAGTTTCTTTTATTTGCATAAAGCTAATAGATTTAAGTGCACATACAATAGCTATAACTTGCTTTTGCATGGAGGTGGTCTGTAGAAGTTGGTCAACATACTCAGAAAAGACAACTGTGTTATAAATGCTAGTTCTGTTCTAGCAGGGATAGCAGTAATGAAAACATTTTTAGTCAGGAATTTCCAGGCATAGACAGTATTTTGAGCAATGGTTTTATCAGCCACTATGGTCTGCTGCAAAGTCAATCTGATACAGATAAGCTTCCATTTTTTTTCCTTTCCTGTTCTGTAAATATCCGTAAGTGCTGTGGTTTCTAGACGTGAGAGAACACTCTGGTTTGTGCTCTAGATAAAAGGTGCAGGAAAACTTCCATATTTTTTTTTTAAAGTAACTGAAGATAAACACGTAAGCTATAATGATTCATGTTCATAAAATGTCAGAGTGTTCAAGAAGCTTTTTTCGTTTTAGCTTTTGTCATTAAAGGGATTCATGTTGTAATGTTGTTAATATAATGTAGGTTCATTAAATATTGTACAGTAATTGAATAACCTTATAGCTGTAATTACATTGCCAATACTTCCACTCCCCCCTCACCGCCAGGACTAGCGTTTTGAAAGCCATCCTGAAGTAATGAATGTGCTTAAATTTGTATTTTATTCTCTGTCTCTAGTTGAAATTCACTTTAAATGTCATTGTTCCTATGTGGTGGGGTAATTTGTCTCTTGGCATGGGGAGGTGGTGACATAGGACAGTTAACTGGTTATTGATTAAAGTATTCCCAGCCTGTCTTTTACTTCTGAATGCTTTCTTTATGGACAGAATAAGCATTCTAATCCTGTTTGCTTTTCAGACCTGTTTGTGTTAGGCCCTTCCTCCTAATCCTGGAGAAAGACAGTGTGAATAGCTGTGAACATGGTAAGGGCTTATTAACGTGGTTTTTGAGATGTTTTGGTAGAATTAAAATTGAAAATTTTCCCCCAGAACTAAGACTGTATTAACATAATGAGAACATTGTTTTTGGAGTGATGTAGATATTAGTAAATTTAAGAATTTGAAAAAATTCACTGTAATGTACGTGTCTGTTCTAGGGAAGCTGTTGCTTGCAAGACACTTGAAATTTTGGGTTTTTTGGGGGGAATTTGTTCTCATATTTTATTTGCAATTAGTGATGACTAAATTCATTATAGTCCTTGTAACTTTATGTAGAGATCTCTCAGTATTTTCCATTTACCAAGTAAAGTTAAAAAAAATGAGAAAAATCCAGTTTGCAAGGGAAACTGGGATACACGTAGATGTGACATTTCTGGTCATGTCTTGACTGTCATTCTAGATTCGAATCGCAGCACTGAATGCGAGCTCCACAATTGAGGATGACTATGAAGGTACCTTCAAAAGTCATAAGACACAGACAAAGGAAGCTCAAGTAAGTAAACCCACAATTTTCTTAACAAAGTTTTGTCTTGGTAGGATTTTTGTCCTTGCTTGTTGCAGGGATTGTTCATCCATAATTTTTTGTTTTTAAGAAAGTTGTGTTAATGTCTTATCTCTTGAACCCTCTGTTAGCAAGCTAAAACTTCACTCAAATGAGTTATATTAGGTCAGTAAGGCTAGTGGCCTGCTATACAGTCTGGATGGGGACTGCTGTATAGCAGAAAGTATTAAAAGTGTGAAAGCACTGATATTCATAATAAATATAAATATATTGTAATAAGTACATTTAATAAAGTTGTCCTACAAAATAGGTTCTAATTTTTTAAACTGCAGGAAGCAGAAGCTTTTGCTTTGTACCACAAAGCCTTGGACCTTCAGAAACATGACCGATTTGAAGAGTCTGCTAAAGCTTATCATGAGCTCCTTGAGATTCGTCTTCTGCGAGAGGTCAGTGACCTTTAGAGAATGAAACTCTAGAGACTATTTTTATTATATTTTGCCATATTTAATTTCTTATTGACTATGTAGAAATGTCACTGTTATCAATTGGCAAGTTATTTGCTGTTCTTTTTACTTGTCTAATTCCTTATGCCCATGTTTCATTTATTTTATTTTCTAGGCCGTTCTTTCTGGTGATGAGAAGGAAGGGCTGAAACATCCAGGGTTGATGTTAAAATATTCCACCTATAAAAACCTAGCACAACTGGCAGCGCAACGGGATGACTTGGAGACAGCCATGGAGTTTTATTTGGAGGTACAGGACAGCTGAAATAAAACACTGGAGCCTCAGTGTTTGCAAAAACTTGCCAAAATACAGATGTACACCTTTCAGCAGACATCATTTGAATGTGTGTTTGAATTCTGTGTACTTTCTGACGTTATATGTGATATAACTGGTCCATCATCCAGTCCCCATATTAGTAGTGACCCTGCTGAAAACTAAAGCAGTGCCAATCCCTGTAGACAAGTGGATATGCACGTCTGAAGTGTGAATAATGTTGTTTGTTATGCTTTCTAGGCTGTAATGCTAGACTCTACTGATGTCAACCTATGGTATAAAATCGGTCGCGTGGCAATAAAACTAATCCGCCTACCTTTGGCTCGTCATGCTTTTGAAGAAGGTCTCAGGTGTAATCCTGATCACTGGCCTTGTTTAGATAACCTCATTACAATCTTGTACACACTCAGTGACTACACGAGTAAGTACTGTACACAAAAAAAAAATTCTCAAGTTATGTGTAATTTTACATATTAGTCAAAGATTGTAGTGATGCAATTGTATAGGAGAAAGTATGTCTTATGTAAGCAGTATGTTAGGGTATGGTAAAGACTTCATGATAAGAGACTTTTTATTTCATGATAAAGTATGATGGTTTGTATCAATTCTGGTTACCCTAAAAATAAATGCCTGTGGTCTCTTACATCAGAGCCTCTGCAAGAAGTTTCCCTGTAGACTGTTCTCTTGCCTTTCAATGTACGTTGACTTTTAATTTCTAATCATTTCCAGCTACGTAGTTCCAGGATTTGGGTATAAAACTGCAGTCTAGTTCATAGCCTAGTATGATTAATTGTAGTTGCAGCAGTTGATAAAACTGACCCTAAGGTTTTACATCTGAGTAATATCCAGTGGATGAACTGATTCAAAGGAAGTTTAGGAGAGAAGTTGCAGAAATGTTGAACCTGATCCCTTAGGTTTGTCCTACTGGAATGGTCTGAATTCTCTTCACCTAATTGCCCACATGAGCAAAAACCTGGTGGGATACACTGCTTGTTACACTAATGGAATCTGCAGTTAAGACATTTAATTACATGACAATGGTAAATGATTGAGATTCTGCTTTATGGTTGTAATTTCTTTTGTGAGGGAATGGGGTCTTGAAAGTAAATAAAAGATGTACTGCAAAAATTATTTAAACAAAATTAATTATATTATTTTTCTGGATATAATATTCGGGAAGACGTAACAGGTTATTTTAAATGTATGCATGTAATTACTTGACATGTTACAAAGCTGTTGGTCTAACTTATTTAAGTGTCATATTTAGTTGGAATTCAGTGGTGAATATGAAGCCCAGAAATGGGAGCTTTTGAATGAACCAAAGCGGTGGTTGACCATTCAATTTCTATTTCTCTGTCAGCATGTTTGTACTTCATCTGCAAAGCTCTGGAAAAAGACTGTCTATATAGCAAAGGACTGGTTCTGAAGGAGAAGATCTTTGAGGAGCAGCCTTGCCTCCAGAAAGATTCCTTAAGGATGTTCCTCAAATGGTGAATGCCATCTTATACTATATAGTGCATTTTGGAATGTAAATTTTGGGTTTGGGGTAGTTCAGAAAGCTAGTGAGATACAATGCTTTAAGCTTTAACAGTATCTTGCTGACCTGCTTTCTAAATGGTAAATCAATGTCAAGTGTTGGTGCTGCTGACAGAATGTTCTTCAGGAATTAGTTTTGGAGGGCGGTGGAAAGAGGCAAAAAATCCATTTGCTGCTGCTCACTTATTTTCATACCTAGATCTCTTGTAATCATCTTCCTTTGTTTTATTTTACTTATTTGCAGCTGATACGTGCAGCATTCATTTTAGTTTTCTTTTCCTAATTAAAAAAACAAACCAAAACAAACGAAAAAAACCCCAAACCCAAAAATCCACACGCGTTACTGCTTTTCCAAGTAGTTACAAATTTGGGACTTGATACGATTTTCTCATACCAGTACATTTCAGGGAGTCTTACTGATTTTTATTGACAAATGAATAGTCAGAAGATTTTGTGTGTTTTATTAGTACCCAAAATGCAGAAATTCTTAGTTTATTAAGCTTTCACACCACTGCAACTCTGCAAATGCTCTGCAATATTATGCTTGAGAGTTTAGTCCTTTATTATTACAGTATGTAAACCCTTTGTAAAAGTTTATTGTCCTGTAGCTCTGCAAAGTAGACTGTCTCTTTCTGTGTGGATTTTATAGTATGAGTGGGTAAGAGGAAAGTGGGAAAAGAAAGTAGAGGCGCATAAAATCTACAGGATCTAAGTTAACTGACCATTCAGCATCAGAGCTGCTCCCGATACTCTAATATGTTGCTGTGATGGTCAGCGGAATTCAAGAAAG
Source organism: Himantopus leucocephalus (assembly GCA_003993805.1). NCBI lineage: Eukaryota > Metazoa > Chordata > Aves > Charadriiformes > Recurvirostridae > Himantopus > Himantopus leucocephalus. Next base: position 10,565,261 of record RSEF01000015.1, read on the forward strand.
AAGTTCTTAGTTTAACTATCGTTCAGTCTCACTGAATATAGTAATTGCGGCATGTGCAGATAACATCAGTACGCTATATAATTTGTATGTGGTAAATGGAAGTGGAACGTGCATCCTAGCATGCATCCTGAAGTTATGCAATAAATCAGTCAAAAACATGTTTAACACTTTAGACTACTATACTCTAACATCTAAAATGGGGAAATACAGAGTATTTAGAATATATAGAGGAGAAAGAATAACTTAAATTTTAAGGCTCTAGGAGTCTATGTATAGCAGTACACCTTTAACAGAAATTCCTGTTTAGTTATAGAGACCCTGATTTATTAAGCCGCCTTAGGTCTGGCTCTTAAAATGCTGAATTAAGCCCAGGCTTTTAGCCACTTGTTTTTTGTTTCTGGATTGCGGTATCTCTGAAAAAGTGGATTATTGATGCTTTCAAAAATTCATTTCTAGACTCAGACTATACAAGACAATTTTCAGCTCCAAATTTCATTTGTAATGACATGAATTCCTCAAAATAGCACTTTGGAATGGAAGAAATTTCTCAGCCATACAATTTTTTTCTGAACCAAAAACTTCTGTCCCAGAAAGAAAACAAAACCTTCTGCTTTCCTTTCATTTCTCAGTGTTTAGAAAACAGAATAGGACAATATCTCTTCATCTTTTAATTTTTAAGGCAGAACAAAGATTCTGGGTGGTGAACACTTGTATATGCATGCTGTAAAGTTTGTAAAGTAATGTTATTTGAATGCTTGCTTTAACACTGTTTATTTTTGTTACCTGGAAAATGTCAAAAACCAACCAACAAACAAAAACTTTAACTTGTCTTCATTTCTTATTATTTCTTAGTGACATGTCTATCCATAATGTAAATGTGAGTGCAGCTGAAACAGCAAGAATCATAGATGAAGCACTGGAGCTACGTAAGAAAAGACAAGCTTTGCTAGTGCGTGACAGAGAACCAGACCTCAGACTGGTCCAGCCAATTCCCTTTTTCACGTATGTCTTCATATTTTCTCTTTTTAAAAGGTTTCTCTGAAGCCACTTACGCTGACTACTGTGTTGCACTTGAGAATTCTTCAGAACACTTTGTTTTTGCTTGTAAAAACAAACAAACCAACCCCTCAGTGTTTTCATATTTTATGAGATTGTAAATTGGTTTGATGTGCTTATGATTTTAGCATAAACGCCATATCTGTCAGTTTTCAACCTTTGAATTAAAACCAGTGAGTAAAAAAAATAAAAATCTTAACTAAGAATGATTTGGCAGCCGTTCCAACTGTATTATTGGATTTTTCATGTTTGACTAGCTTGTATATGAACTCTCAAGTACGTTTAGCTTTTTAAAAAATGTTTTTACTATTGGGATAATGGAAACTGGGAAACAAATTGCAGTTCTTTATTTGCAACAAGATATAAGGATGCTCATAAGTTGTTTCATATGTCTTTATTAAGGCGTAAAGGATTGGGGTTTGTTTTCTTTTTTTTATTGCACATATTTTTCTGGAATATTAATGGACTCTGCAAATAGGTCGTACTGCAGAGAAGTTGCTTCTACTTGTGGATAGGGATGAGATTTTCGTTATTGTTGTTGATTGAATGCAGAACCTGAAAATGGTTCCTTTGACACTGCTTTTTTTAGGGTTCAGTATAGAGTAATTTCCTCAGCAGCTACTGCATAGACATTTTTTTTATTAGGGACATTTTTTGACATTAGGCACATTATTGAGTCCCATTTCCCTCCTACTGCAGCCAACTGACCAGTTTCCTCTGAAAACGTTTGCCTGCAGCCACATTTTGTTCTTGTTTTTCTAAGTGGTGTATTCTAGAAGGAAAGCTCCAAAGGACCTCTGGTCAAGGCCTGAAATTGTCAATGGTCTGTATGATAGGAGATACAGAAAGATACTCTTCAGCTTTTCTAGTTGCGGGACAGATTTTGACACTCAAATGTGTATTCCTCTCCCACTGAAAAGTTGCTCTTGCTACCTCTAAGCTATTGGAGAAAAACAATGTTGAATGCTGTTAGGTTTGTAAATATAATTTAGAAAATGATGTGACAAGAATTATTGAAGTTGTGATGCCATTGTGTTTCCACATGCAGGTGGAAGTGTTTAGGAGAAGCTTTGCTTGCCATGTATCACCACCTCACAACATGTGATCCTCCTCGACCCAGCCTGGGAAAGAGAATTGATCTCTCAGAATACCGAGACCCAGTCCAACATTTGACTCTTTCTCCTACCTCTGCTCCTGTCAGTGTTATTCAGCCAACTCCTGTCAGCACTAATCCAGTGGTGGCAGTGCCAGAACCTGTATTACCTTATACTCCAACGACACCCAACTTTCCAAGTCACAGTCAGAATTCGTTGGAACCAGGAGCTACTGTAGGTGAGCAAGGTACTTCAGTCTAGGATTCAAGATACCTTTCCTGCTTATCTGGGTAGTAAAAGCACTACAGAATTCATTGTGAAACACTGATTTTATACTGCATGTTGGTGGATTCAGAACCTTTCCAGCATATGTATAACATCTGGTAGAAAAAGTGAAGTGGAGCTCTATAAAATTAAGTTCTGTTAACCCTTCGCATTAGAAAAGGAAGGCCACCTAAACTGTCTGAAAATCACTGATTCCTGACTAAGACATAGGACCTGTGTTCAGGATAGTGGACAGTGGGCTTACTTTTCTATCTAATGGAATGGAGTGTCAGGTTGATTTGTTCTTGATTGTTACTCCAGTGCAGGAGTATCTGACCTCTTCTGGTTTTGTGCTGTTGACTCATACTTCAGTTTTTCGGTCTTTAAGATTAGAAGAATTGTGACTCTGTTCCAGCAGTGATGCATATCAAGCTTTCATGTCAAGTCTTGAGCTCCTTAGAATGAATGAGCTGTTATAGAAAAAGATGACTGGATTATTCTTCTGCTTATGTGTAACTTTAAGAACCTGAGGGAACCAAGCTGTCACTATATTTACTTGAAATCTGTATTTCAAGAGGTTTGAATAATTTATACTGTAGCTATATATGTATTTACATATCTAAAACTATCAAGGAGTTACCAGTATTTTGTTGATATTCATGGGAATTTACAGATCTTTCTGGAGTTAAAGGCGGACTCCTTTGATTCCCATTCCAAAAACTTCTTGAACACTAAAATAAGGAATTCTAATGAATAATGAAATGCGGAATTTTTAGTAAGTCTGCTTCTTGCTTCAGACCAGCATTTTTATGCAAAATGCCATGGCCAGTTTATATTAAAGTGATATTTAAAATTATTTTGAAATTTTTGGCACTTCAGAAGGAAACCAATGAATTTCAAGTGTTGCTGTAGAATAAAATAGTCAGCCACAAATAACTCTTTTTTTTTAATAAAAAAGATTATACACTTTTTGTTTGGCAATTTAACCTGTCAGTATGTTTTTGCTTTTTTTTTTTTTTTTTTTTTTTTTGACAACCCTGCCTCGTGTTGCCGCACCGGCNTAAGAAAGGCGTGAAGCGAAGGAGAATTACAGAAGATAGTGGTGAAACAGCAAAAAGGAGATCTGCTAGAGTCCGGAACACCAAGTGTAAAAAAGAGGAGAAGGTTGACTTTCAAGAGCTGTTGGTAAAATTCCTTCCTTCCAGGTACTGTACAGCAATAACTTGCATTATGAGAGTATCAAGAGCTAAGCAGAGGAAGCTGTTTGGTGTTTTGTTTGATTGATATGCCCCAACCTTAAAACCACTAGACCTGTGTTATTTTTTGAAGCAGATGTGATGCATTGTTGTCTCAGAAATTTAATAAAACTGTGCTTAGTGAAAATTACTAAAAACTAATTGAAAAATAAGAAAGCTTTTATTAATCTGAAACTGAATTAGAGGACAATGCAGATGTCAAAATGGATAAGATAAACAAACAAGGTAATCTTGGGATTTGCCCCCCTTTCACACAGATTAAGGAAATTAGATCCAGAGGAGGAGGAGGACCCTTTCAATAACTATGAGGTGCAATCAGAGATCAAAGAGGAGAATTTCCAGCATGTTGGACCGCATAGAATGTCATTTGATTCTACGACATTTATGGAATCTGGTAAGGATTTTATTATAATCCCCACTCTTTCTCTGTTGTTTCTTCCATATTGTATGCTTTATTTTCTGTATTTTCCTGTCATATGTAGAAGATACGGAAGTGTCCTGGTTTAAGTATATGTTATTTTTAAAAGTATAATTTTATGGAATAGAAATATCTCAGTTGGTAACAGGTGTGATTTTTTTTTTTTTTTTTTTT